>OX030952.1:25663788-25691288 GCA_943735915.1 Pherbina coryleti
AATTTCAGTAACCATTTGAGCGCGGACTTCCAATGCAGAAATACAAAATGAATTAGTATTCAACATAGAGATTTTGTTGTAACCAATGCAACCATTATGCACACTCAAATTAATGCGATCGCAGAAAAGACGCAAGTAGAATTTGGTCTTTGACTTGTGATAGTTTTCGTAGGAAGACTGAAATAAAAGAACGAAATCAAAAGGAGTTCAATTTATTTCCAATGGCAGTATGCTGACCTCTTTACGACTATTGATTCAGAAGATATTTTCAAAACCCACCCACATTCTACACCCACCCACCCGTGCAGGGTGTAATCCCACTCACTCTTCTATCATCTATCATCTATATCGTGGGATCAATCATTCCCTGATTCCTACCACAGAGGAGTGGTACAGGCTACAACTTTAAAGCCATTTGTTGCTTACATTTTACTGACTGTTCAAATTTGGAAGATCAGATCGGGTGCTTTTCTTTAAATCTAAATATTAGAAAATATTAAGACTGCCAATCTGAAGCATGCTTTAGAGAAGGTAATGGCTATTATATTACCGCTAATAACCTAGATTTATAAAACTTTATAATGGTTGGGTATAACAAGGTAACTATTGACTTGGGAAATAAGCGATATAGTAGCAATATAATTCTTTAAAGAATTAAGAAAGCTGTCCAAAGGATAGCAGAATTGTCAATGGGGTTTGACTTAATTCTTAACTTCCTGAAAATTTTAAGCTAATCAACCTACTAATTCACTTTAGAGGGTTACTGGGTTATTAGCTTCGATGCGTGATCATGTAGTATAGTTGAATGGCTTTTTATTCCAAACTAAGGTATTATTTCCTTTACTAGTATTTTGAATGACGGTAAAAATTCGATTTGGCATAGAATCCATTAACCTTTGTAGGGTTTCTGACCTGATTTCACTCCAAGTTTGACGAATCGCATTTTTGAGTTCGATCACAACGTTGTAATGTTTCTCCTTTGAATATAAAATAAAAAATAAATAACTGGTCATTTCAGCCCTTGAAAGGACTTTGACCTAGCTTCTTATGATCAATTGTGTTGTGCGTGTTATTAAGTTTGTACACAATTGACCGAGAAATGGACCTACAGGCTTAACGCCGACTCCGAACGGCGATGAACAAAATGTTCTTATTCTCAAGAAGCTTTACATGGCATTTTGATTACTCTCTGAGGTTTGCCATTGTCTGCAGAGAGGTGGCGGCCGTACAGAAAAATCATTTTATTCAAATAATTTTCTGTCGCTGCTGGGGTTCGAACCTGGGTCACCAGGTTCGTTGACATAGCGGCCACGCACTTTAACCAACTACGCCACGGACGCCTCCTTTGAATATACTTTACCAAAAAGTATTCTCCAAAGGTTCTCGATAGGATTACGATCTCGACTGTACGCAGGCCAGTGCAGCAAGTTAATTTTTTTTTAACCACTATCTCAATTGACTTAAAACATATACTATATAACAGCATTATCTTAATGTAAAATAAAATCTCTTTGAGACTTGTTTTCATAATAAGACACCAACATACCTTCTAATAAAAATATGTGTTCAAAATAAAAAAGAAAAAGAAAAAAAAAAGTTAATTTTCGAAGAGGCTCCCCAAACAATTGAAGTTAATCCACTTCAATGATTTCTTCCAGCACATTAATATGCGACCAAACTCCAATCATTTGATCTTACGAGCATTGTGAGTCAGAATCAGTCAAGAGTGATTTGCCTCTAGTTTTGTCCATTTTATTATAGGTATGGCACTTAAGACTTGTGCGACATGTTGGGGAGTGACAGGAAGATTAAATTTGCCCTTCATTTATCGAGCAGATAACCGATACTGGGTTCTACGTAACGAATTTGTCTTTTATGGTGCAATGTCAGCATAGTGTTTCCTCTTATTGGAGCTTTAATGTCATTTTTTGGGGCCTTCTTAAAAAAATTACGTAGTTATTATTCCTCTCTCACTATTGCCGATTCTGATCGCAATTTTCTGTTCGAATAATTCTCGTCTCTCAAAATTCTAGTCCTTTTCTGTTCATAATCAGTTAGCTCTGCACGCATACCCACGGCTATAAAAAAAGAAAATTTTAAAAACTATGTCCTACTCAGTTTACTGAAAAAAAAAATTGCGTATAAACAAATGTCTACTACAGTATAATGACTTAAACATGGGAAAATCTAGGTGAAATAATATACTTATAACAACAAAACTAGGCAATTATAGCCAAGTATTAATAAAGAAAAAATTCCAGAGAAGCATGTTAAGGCAGACATTTAGAGGGACTATTTTCAAAAATTAAAACGCTGAACAAAATTTTGATATAAAAAAAGTGGATCTTTTTCAAGCTTATCAAGAATAATTTGTAGGCGCTGTACATGACAAAGTCATTTCATCATAATATGCCAAACAATACTGAACAAAAATATCTTGACAACACGCCTCACCCATGAATTTGTAGGGCCACGCCAAAAAATATGCGATCCGAAATTCACATGTAAATGAAAATTTCTTCCAATATTGTTTATCTACTCTCCACGCGTGGATTCGTTGTTTTGAGTGTGTCATTCATATTTCATACAGGCTTTCCATTAAAAAGTGGCAGATTCGCGATACAGATAAAGATATTGTTGAAAAAAGAAAAGCAGGCATACAAACAGAGTTAAGAAAGAAAATGGCATTACTAGTGGTTATACCAATGGCTGGTCGTGGCAATACAAACAATGGCAATACAGCTAGAAGGTTCTTTCAACAACCTAATTTGGCTGCCCAAATAACAAGTGTCAGTGAAGATATTATTTATAAGATTCAGCGTAATTTTGAGTGCTATGGCTTGCGGATACGATGTTAATCCAGATGCTGTTCGGCAATAGGCATTTGAAACAGCACAATATTTATAGTAAATAGTAAATGAATATCCATGGTTTCACTTTCCTAGCTCGATTCACAAAATTTTAATACATGGAACAGAAATTATAAATAACTAGTAAACCCGTATGGCGTTGCCAAAATGAGAAAAAAAAATCTAGTTTAAGATTGTTTTGTTTTTATTATTAGAACTGTTATCATTTTTTAACATATTTCCGTGTAAACTACCATCTGATGTTGCGAAACTTTCACTGTTGGGTAAGATGAGCTGCATACTCTTTTATTTACTTAAAATTTTCACGACGTCAAAAGAGCGGATTCGACTTAATGCCAAATATTATTAGCTGTGTGCGAATTCTGGGGCTTGCAAATTTGCAACTTTTCTCAACGACTGTCTTAGGCTCTTATCAATAGTCAAAGAAAATAACAGGGACCGGAACTTGAAAACGTTGCATTTTAAATAGAAAAAAAAGTTTTCGATGGGCTGAGCTTAATTTTTGGTATAAGAATTCGCTGACGAATGCTTGCACCGGTTATTAAAATGTATTCGACAGTATTATCAGGCGTTAAGCCGATACAGATGTATCTCAAGAAGAGGTCTGGGAAGTTTGAATTGTCTGTGCAAGGTACGTCCTCATTCAACGAAGCTAGCGGCGATGCGGCTGATACATAAATATAACATTTAATTGAATGTTTTTCGCTTTGCGCAACTGCTTTAATTATACAAAAGAATGATTTTGAAAAATTTCAGAAAAAAAAGATCACATACTTTTAGGCATCCCATAGAAAACTTACTTTCTTTGCAGAAGATTGTTTTGCTTTTTTTGTTTAAATACACAATACTTTAGAAAAAGTAAGACCTTATTGCACATCTGCAGACCAAGACCTTTCTATTGATACCGCATTTATGAAAATCGCATTTACGGTATAGATTTGATGGTCATCACAAAAAAGCGCTTGCGTAATAATAATATAGAAGATTTTGCAATACCAATTGGCATGATATCGGAGAAAGCACTGGAGTCTAGGAATAAAGACGTCCGCAATTTCCGCTTGCATCACACGCGTAAGACTTCACGACAACATAGAATGGAGCACCTGCTGCATGCGCTATTAATTTCCTCAGATCCCTTTATATCATCATTGTCTAAATCTACTTCCACCTCTTCAAAAAAAAATATTGTATTAGACAAAGAAGTTCAAAAACTTCTTTCAGATGCTGAATTGCAGCCTCAAAGTTCAAACATTGATAGCTCAGATTTGGAATAACTTTTTCAAACAGTTTTTATTATTATTAACCCTAGGACTTATACCCGAGTACAGGTGCGGTCAGTATCACCTTTAAAGTGGTGTACCTCCTGAACCGCTTAAGATATCAACCTAAAACTCTAGATCTAGTCGATCATTACACGTCGATTGATACCTTATTTATTAAATTTGGTCAAGGCATTGAAAAGATATAAACTTCCAAAGTCGACACCTGCGCGGTCTTATACCCGGGTACAAGTGTGGCCAGTAGCTGGTTTTTTGCTGTTTTCTTCATATTTTTAATGAAACAATTTTAATTTGTTATTAAATTCAAATAATTTTTGTTTATTTATTATTTCTTATAACTAAATATATTATTTATAAGTAATTAATTATTTACCATCTCTATTATTGCAAATGTAACATAAAAAAGAATTTGTAGAATGTTGTAGACATATCGGTTTTCGACATACTGAGCACAAATTCGTCTTCTGCGTTGATCCTGAATGTAGCATAAATGGCAGCTTCCAACCTGTGGTTTCGTTGCTCCCACACCAGCAGCCGCAGAGGTTGATGGTTGAACTTCAAGTCTTTCTTGTAAGGCCGAACTTATGAAACTGGCTATGGCAATTTTTGTATTGAAGTTGCGAATTATCTGTTGATTTATAGACCTCTCTTCAATTATTGGCATGCAAAGTTCTTTGGCGAGTTGGCGAAGAAAGCGTTTACGTGTTGAATTATTGGATGATATGTTCGGATTATTCTCATAGTAAATGATGTACGCTGCCAATGCCATTAGGTCTATCATATTGAAAAAAAGAGATAATGGCCAACGCTTTGTCGACCTTGGGCAAGTATATTCGCTGAGCATTTGGTCTATCACGTCCACTCCTCCTTTAGTTTGGTTGTAAAATGCAATCTCTTCTGGTTTGCCGCTTTCGGCGATGGAATTATCGTCATGTAAAGATGACAGTAAAATTACTGCTTTCTTCTTCTTCGGCACATATGAGCACATGGCTATGTTTGCCGTAAAACCAAATATGCTTGATCCTTCTGGACGATCTTTGTGTGCCAACATTTCTCTCGGTATGTACGTTTTATTTTTTCTCAGTGTTCGAACCGCCATTAAATTCATGGATGACAAGTTTTCCAGCAACGTCTTGGTTCTGAGCTCCATGTGGTGCTATCACGAGCAACATATTCATGTGCAGTGCACATTGTGCACGTAGATTTATCTGCACAGAATCATCTTAATCGTCCATATCATCATCCTCTTCATTATCATCGGTAGCATTGTCAATTTCATTGTCATTTTCATTGTCGTTTTCATTGTCATTTTCATTGGTGTCCTCTACAGCCGACAAAGTTATGTTACTGGCAACTTCAACCTGATCGTCGTCATTATATTTTGCGTCTGATACAAATTCTTCATCTGTAACGTCGTCAAACAGGCCTTCTATATACCGCTCTTTCTCAGCGTCGGATAATCTATAAAAATAATGTAAATAATTAAATTTTATTCAATATACATATATAAAATTATGTTATGTATTTGAATTTACCTCAAGTATTGATTTCCTGACAAAAATTCAGTTTGCTTTCTTCTAGTCATATTTTATTTTTTAGTAATACATTTTTTACTCCGAAAAGAAACTTCACACTTCAATAGCAATCTCTGAAATGAAAAGAAGCTCGCCAAACTGGCTGAACGAAACCTTCAACCCTTAGCGCAAAGACTCGTTTTTATGGTTTTATTGCTGTTTTGTTCATCCAAACGAGACAAAAATCGGCACATTTATACCTGCTAAACCTGAAATTTGAACACTTCTCAGTAATATAACAGATGTTTGGCTATTTTTCGTGGCTTCAATATAAAAATATATGGGCAATTACTAGAAGTGCCACTACTTAAAAAATTATATAAAAAAAACTAAAAAGAACCCATTTTTATTTTTTGATATGTTATAGGTGAAGGATAACCCTTTCTAAAAAAGTAATACACTGTAAAAAAACCCTTGATCTTTTTGGTTTTTTCGTTAGGTAAAATTTTCTTTTTGTTATAAAATTTTTTACAGTGCAATTTTTTTTATTTTTTAAACGTGTCATAAAGCCTGTTAAAATATCTTTTTAATGATACCAAGACCATGGAAATCGGTTCAGACGATTCTGAGTTATTGCAGTTTAAATGGAGCTCTTTTCGACCATTTTCGCGTTTTTTCGAAAACTTTCCCACTGTGCCACGCCCAAAAAATCGCAAAACAGTCATTTCTAAAAATGAGGGTTTGTTTGTATTAATCAAATTTAGCTATGAACAAAATTTCATCGATATCTGAGGTGGTCGGGTTCAAAATTTCAGTTTTATCTAGATTTTTAAATGAAATTCATCATTAACGGAATAAAAAATTGAAAATGTTGAGAAAACAGCAAAAAACCAGCTACTAGCCACTCCTGCACCCGGGTATAAGACCGCGTGACAAAAGTTGGGTATAAGTCCTAGGGTTAATAACTAAAATTAAAACAAAAATGGTTAAAAGTACAAAAATACAAATAAAAACAAAAACAAAAATTAAAAATGGAATTGAATAATGGTTTACACCATTGTGGGTTGTATGGGAGATGGACATGTCCCTGTGCGGATTCAAAAATATTCAATACTGCACATCCTTGGGCATAAACAAGCATCAGTACCAAGTTTCATCCAATTATCTATTATAAAAGTGTTATGCAGGGTCTAAAAAGTGTTTAATTTCAAACCCGTATTAAAAACTTATTTAGATGTCAACTTTTAAAACACCGATACATGCATAATTTTTGTTTTTTTGTCTCTTCTAACATCATCTTTTTACAATATCTCATAATTTTGGGAAAATTTCAAAATTGCCATACCTTGTTTCTTGGTTGTATAGGCGAGGAGAAAAAGTCACACAACAACAACAACAAACATTCTAGAAATGTATAATTTCACAAATTTATGTATTACATTTTCAATAATCCCCATGCCAAATTTCATTTCGATATCTTTTTTTATTTTGGAGTTATTAATTTAATGCCGCTAAATTAGCCATTTCTCCCACTGTGCAACGGACCAACCATTTGGTATCAGATAGCTGGTTTAACGACCACTCCTTAAACTAACCTAACCTTTCCTAAAGATTATGCATGTGAACAATGGTTCATGAATTTACACCATGTGAGCTCATCGACTTTGCAGACGTATCTTTCAAAAAAATGCCTAGCAAGAACTATTACCACCATCCTATACAACAGATGATGAAAGTTTAAGAACTGTTGCACATTTTAATAAGGCGTTCCAGAATAGATTTTCCTTATTGAAGAAAAGATAATGTTTTTAAGGGATTAATCGATTTCATTGCAATATAAAGCTCGAAAACAATTATGTTCTTTATGTACTTTGTATTTGTATTAAAAGCAACAACATAGTTTAAGAAATTTCATGAGCATAATTACAAGCATTTCTTCTTTGAAACTGCTCAAGAGAAAAGGATTTTAATATCTGCGTCATAATAAAGTATAATGAAAACAAATTTTGATTGTATCACACAAAATTAAGAGAGATAAAAAAAACCGAAGACAGAACAAAAACTAAGCGAAGCTCATTAAACGGATTTTGTCTTCATTTTTTTTTTTTTTTTTTTTTACTGGTTAAAAAATGTGTTCATAGACATAGCTGCGCAGATGAATAGAAAATATTGTAAGCATGCTTTTTTTATGAGCTTTAAGATGCTGATGGTGAATATTAAGAAGCGTATAAAACAGGTTGGGTAAAGAAATTTGTACATTATACTGTCATAATCTTGTACAAAAATAAAAAAAAAAAAATAAAAACCATTTTGTATAATAAATGCCGCAAATCATGTAAGCTACCAAAAAAAAAAAAATCAGGAAAATTGAAGAAATTCAGCTGCCAAGCGAACTTTAAGTTTATGGTTAAGTCTTCTTATGTCTATGCTCGTAACAAGTCTTTTTATGTATATGCTCGTAGTGTCAAAATTCTATCTTCTTCCTTTTCTGAAACCTAAATTGCTGCAAAGATTATAGATATCCACATAATTCTTCCCTTAGCGCAAGCTTGTGTGCCCCGACAGAACTCACAGGGACTTAGGGAAGATTAGTTAAATGTAAGCGCAGCTTTCATTTAATGTACAAAATTACCTTCAGTCAGCTAAAGCACACAAACCCACACAAACACTGTACCAATGTGGTATGTACGCATTAATGTCAACAATAACAACAACAAGAACAAGAACGCATAAGCAAGAAATTAGCTGCCGTCACATATTGTCCAATTTCAATAATGTTGACAGCATGCTTGGCAAGCAACAGACAGTGACGACGACGCCAACAACAACAACAACAACAACAACAACAACAACAACAACAACAACAACCACTACAACCAACAACTACAACCAACAACAACAACAACAACTGCAACAAACTTCGACAGCCTTGTCAGCGGCCTAAAAGGCTTCGAAATACCTTGAACAGCAGTTATTCAAGCCTGCGTCTTCTCTCTTTAATGCACGACTATATCACTCAGCAACATACATACATGCAATCAGCCGAGCACATTAACACACACTCGCACACACTAACACACACACTTCAATGCTCACGCGCCCATAAAGCGTAAAGCACGCTTTGTTGCTGCTACATAACAATCATTGAGACTCAATCGTAATTCACTCGTTCTCATTGCGTATTTCTGTTGCATATTTTATGGCGTTCACTCCTTTGTGTGTTTTCCACTGCAACTACGTTGGCAGGAATGCGTGCGAGTGTGTGTGTGTGTTTGTATTTCTCTGTGAGCTTTCAATGCTGTTGTATTGTTCGCTGCCATGCGTTGACAACATGTTCGCCTGCACACAACAAAAGGCAAAGCGTTGAAATGAAGCCATACGCCTGTATTAAGCGATATATCAGCAAATTGTTAATTATTGTCATTGCTTGCATTTGGGTGTTTCTTTAAAGGATTTTCGATTTTTTTTTCTCTTGTTATTTCTGGTTTTAATTAATTTTCATTAAATACTTTATGGCTGCTGATAAGATCCAGAGCAGATGTTAAAATTAACTTAATTAATTTAAATGCATTTTATTAAGATTATCGTTTGCAATATTATATAAATGAGCCTATTTTGGCGGCCTTACTTTTTAATAGACCATAAGAAATTATTTCAGTCAATTATTCCAGGCAATTTATATGGAAGAAGACAAGAGTTCATTACAAGTTTAAGTTTTTTTCAATGGTAAATCGATTTTCTTTGTGGTTTTGGTAAAAAAGTCTACCGTAAGATGCTCTCCAGTGCACAAAGTAGTCGAAAATATTGTAAATAATAATTTTTTTATTTTTATGGTAACACTCCTGTACGTGTTTGATCTCTCCGAAAATTTACATGCATAAGTGTTTTTGATTCGTTTACCGAGATCTATGGTGGTTTTTGTAAAAAACTGTACTGTTAAATAGGCTCCAGTACAAAATAACTTGAATATAGGGAAAATAATGGTTTTTTATTTATATGCTGACACTTTTGCATGTAGTCCGATCTCTCTGAAAATTCGCATCCATAAGTTGTTTATAATAGTAAATCGAGATCTATTGTGTTTTTTATAAAAAGAAAATTTCCGTTAGATGGGCTCCAGTACAAAAACACACAATTTTCATTGAAAACCGCTATTTGGGGAACCAGGAATTTATTGAAAACAAAAAAAAAAAACAAAAATATTTTCTGCATTGTCTTTCCGACCTATTTCATTATTTGGATGTAGAATTGGGTGTTAACTTTAGTGCATACATTTCGATATACCCTTATATACCTATATATATTATATGTATATATATTAGATGGGTTTTGGGTTCCATACATTTTCTTATCATATTCCAGAACCTTCCTGCAAGGCCAAATTCTGAATCCTGGATGTAATATAAGCATGTGACGAGAAAAAAATAAAAAAATTCGCAAACTGGATTGGCGCCGCTAAAAAACGTGAATTTGAAGAAGTATAAAATGGATGTTTCAAATCGAGTTTCCTATTTAAATTTAAGTCCTACAAAAACTTTTGACTATAACTAAAATTAGTCCTTGACCCAAAATTGACCTACTTTATTAAGAATTTCTTAATTTTTTCTTTCGATTTTGAAAAAGAAGCTTTACCTTCGCCAAGGTCGCAGCAACTTTCTCAAATTAGAATACTCAATTATTGTTGGCCTTTTTATGAAGTTAATGAACAATAAAAAAAGTATTTAAATCGGGCCATTTTTATGGCAGAAAAGTGGCTTTTTTGTTGAGCTGACGTTTGGGCAAGGATGGAATAATCGTCATTCTGACACGCTATGGTTTCACTACGTTGGAAATACGTTGTTAGAAACCCGTCTGGAAACTGTCATACACCTTAAACAGTTAATCGAGAAGTGTTTCAGTCCATTTATCTCTTGAGGTAATCTAGCAAGCAGTTCAGGATACTTGTATCGAATAAAAAAATATTGAATATCATATATTTAATTAGTGAGTTTTATTTTATGACGAATTTGGAGTCGTATTTAGTGAAATGCATTTTCGCGTATTAATGTTTATAGAAAATACTTTGAGATTCTTTCAAAAAGTAACATTGCCAACGTTCGAGCATGTGCTAAGCCGTTTGTTGCATCTAAAGGTACTGGACAATTTGACATTGAATCAAGCGTATCGTCGGTGAATTAGTGAAAGTTTGGTCAAAATTTATCCATCATAACGGGGAAAAAATCAAAAATAAAAACTCTTGTTGAAAAGTTGCATTTGGAGTATAAAAATTTTCGCAAAAGTAGAAATCACCGAAATACTGCACAAAAGGAACTTAAAGAGTCAAAATAAATTTATTTTGAAATACAAAAAACTGTTTAATATAGTTCCTATAGGGGGAAGGAATTTCCGACTTAGGAGATCCCATGATCTTTCTAAACATCGATACAAGTTGTTGGCTCATTGACGAAATAAATTTACGTTCTGAGGAAATGGTCAGCAAAATTTCTGGCGTGAACAATTGTACTGAAAGCGCAATAAATTTAACAACACGATTCAATACAAATGTTACTAACTTAGAATCCGAAAAACAGTTGACTTTGCAAGTGGTAGAGGAACACCAAAAACTTTAACCATATAATATAACAAAGAATGACAGCATTTCAAATTTGCAGAAAAAGAAGTGAATTAAATCTATTCAAAAATAATTATTTGCTTAAAAGTATTTAAATTCACTATGTTTTTTCAGTGGCGGATCTAGAATTCGCCAGAGGGGGCTGAAACTACAGTTTTGTATGCCAAGGGGGGTATGAAACGTCTTTTTGGTTTTTTTTCCCCTACAAAAAATTCTCCAAGGGGGGGGGGGGGGGGGCTAAAGCCCTTTCAGCACGTATATAAATCCGCCACTGTGTTTTCTTCATATATGCTGTGATGTCTGATGATGACGATGAACAAATTTTTGTTTTTGAAGTTATTGCAAATATGCAGAAAACAAAGGGAAGAAAATTTTATAAAATAATAAATTTTTCCCAAAAGTCAGCTCAACAGAAAAATCGTTTTTCTGCCATAAAAATGGCCCGATTTGAATAATTTTTTTATTATTCTTAAACTTCATAAAAAGGCCAACGAAGGTAAAGCTTCTTTTTCAAAATCGAAAGAAAAAATTAGGAAATTGTTAATAAAGTAGGCCAATTTTGGGTCAAGGACTAATTTTTTTAAGAATCTGATGACATATTTGGACTCAGCGGACGATTTTACATTAGAAAATGTTATAGTCAAAAGTTTTTGTAGGACTTAAATTTAAATAGGAAACTCGATTTGAAACATCCATTCTATACTTCTTCAAATTCACATTTTTTAGCGGCGCCAATCCAGTTTGCGAATTTTTTTTATTTTTTTTTCGCGTCACATGCTTATATTACATCCAGGATTAAGAATTTGGCCTTGCAGGGAGGTTCTGGAATATTTTTGGAAAAAAAAACCCATCTAATATATATATATTAAGATACATTCTATTACCCAGTGAACCAAATTTTCGAATTCGTTTATGAACCTTTTCGGGTAGAAACGTTCCTTTTCGGCACTCATAAATTAACTTTTTTTTGTATCATTCGTCGGACTAAAATGCCTATCAAAAATGAGCCTTATTTTGTTTGGAAATGAGTTAAAAATGAACCATAGAAAATTTCATTTTCGGCACTCAGAAATGAAACTTTTTTGTATCAATCGCCGGACTTAATTTCGAAAACGAACCTTTTTTGTATAAAAATGAGTTAAAAAGTTAACCTTTTTGAATTATAAATTTTATTAACGGGTCTGCCATCTAACGTTTTTTTTCAACTAGTGCTTATTTCGTGAATGGTAACACTTAGCTCATGTCTGATTTGACAGATAATTAGTTTTATCTTTCCGCTGAACGAATATGATTGTGTATACGCTTGAACAACGCTGGGAAGTGGGCCTGCGATCGACTTACAGAAGATGCCGATTTTGCCAAAAAAATCATCTTTTCAGATGAAGCTCATTTTGATCTTATCGGGTATGTAAACAAGCAAAATTGTCGCATTTGGGGCACAGAAAACCCGCACGCATACATTAAAAAGCCGATGCACCCAAAACGAGTCACTGTTTGGTGCGGATTTTGGTCCAGAGGCATAATTCGAAAATGAGCAAGGAGTGGCCGTTACAGTCAATGGCCATCGTTATCGGGCCATGTTGAACGAATTTTTGTTCACAAAAATTGAAAAGGAGGATATTGGCAACATTTGGTTTCAACAGGACGGCGCTACGTGCCACACAGCCGAAGCTACACTCGATGTTTTGCGCCCTGTTTTAAAAAAAAAAATTATTTGGCGGACCCTTTATTAAATAATATTATTAATTATTACATATCGATAATTTGTATCAAAGGAAATGATTATGATAAAGATTTATGATTCATTTCTAAACCATTTATGAGCAAAAATGGTTCATTTACGAGAAATTTTTACCTAATAAACTGATAAAAAAATGTTTCTTTTTTAACTTTTTCGCAAAAAAATGACAGTGTTTATTTATGGGAAAAGTTTTGAAGAATTTAAGGGGAGAAATACATGTAAAATCTAGTGTAAAATGTACTGCTAGGAAACAGCAACAACTGGAAGATAATCAGCTTTTCGGTTAAGCTGAAGGGCTATTGTATGCTCCTGGAATTGCTGATTGATCGGTAAGTCGCAAAAAATAATAGTTTTATCGTCCTAAGATTTTAAACGCAATGTTTTCAAAACTACGTTTTCAAAAACTGCTGCCAATGCAGCTAAAAAAGTAATTAACTGATCGGTCTGAAATTTTGAGGGGTTTTAGTCAACATAATTACCCATAGAATAATCCTAAAATATTACAAATTTTGCATAAATAAACAATTTTAAGGGGGCAATAACTGTCGAAAAATTAGGCGAAAATACGAATGTTTTATTAAAAAGTGTACCAAATTTTTTATTTCGTACTTTTTGTCAATTTTATAGATTTACTGTATGCCTAAACTCATTAGTAATTGAAATATTTTTTGTTTTTTGATTTCAGACCAATATTCAATTCAGACTTCGAAACTGTACCGCCGCCATTTTGTATTAAAAAAAAATTAAAATTATTTTTATTACCAGACACATGTCATTAAATTATGTCAAAAGTGTTAAATGATTTAATTATTTTATCACCCTCAAAATTATTCATGAAAAATTACTCATTTTCGAGCATTTACATGTATTTCACCCCTTAATCTTCCATAGCAAGCATTTTTAAGCGAAAAAATAAAAAATCAAAAATTAAAAAAATAATTCCACCCAAAAACGTTCGCAAAATTCTCACCTTACCCAAAACCTTCGCTTATGGTTCAGTGGGTACTTTATAATGTTCATAAAAATTTACTATTCAATATAATTTCTTTCCTCGATTGAAGTATTACATCTCCTTTAAATGGCACATTAATTAAAAATCCCAGCAGGTCACCGTTAAGTTGCAAAAGGGAGCTTATCGGGGTTTTTTTTTCCCTTAAAGATGGAAAGGTTTAGATAAGCAAAGGTTGAGTCGGGCATAGGTGGTAACACAACAAGCCATCAAGTCGCTTTTCAATCGCGATTTTCTTTTCATTTCTTTTCTTCTTCTTTTTCTCTATTTTCTTTCATTACTTTCTTCTTACTAGGATATAAAGATTGCCCCTTTCTTTTTTTTTTTTTTTTGTACTCGCATGTGCATGAAGATTTATTTCTAGTTGACCCCTTATAGTGGGTCAGTACCGGACCTCAGTTTCTGACATCTTAAGGTGCCATTTTGATTTCAGAAATGGAAGGCTGTAAAAAAATCATTTAACTTTTATTAGATAACTCTTTCGCTATTTCCGCTAGAAACATTAAAAAAATTTTTTATTGTTTTTTTTTGCAAAACGTTGGCAAATTTTTAAACTTTTTGTCATATCGTATTATTATTATAAAGTATGCACCGAAAACGTTCTTAAGAGTCATATTTGCAAGACAATTAAAAAAAAAAGAAAAAAAATTGTTTGACCAATAAATTTTTTACCGAACGTAGGGGTCGCCCAGTTACATTTTTCTTTCTAGCTTCGGAATTTACTGTCCGATCTTTAAGAACGATATGTCGATATTATAGTCTCTAAGAGACCTCATTTTTTTAAGATTAAACAGTAAATACCCTCAGTTATGTCAATGCGCGACCCCTAAAAGAAAATTTTTCGAATCTTTCTTTCAATAATGTTTCAGATGAGCTGTTGTGCGGTGAAATTTATATTTTCGAGATGGTCTAATTTCACACCTTTATGCTCCTGTGTCACAACACACCAATGGCCAAGAAATAGTAAAAAAAAAAAAAAAACGTAACAATGTGTTGGAAATCTAGAAAAAGCCATATTACCATGAACACTTGCCTCCGATCCTGCTCAATAACGTGAAACTAAAACTAGTCAGTAAGGTCACCAACCTTGTATTTCATATGAATCCTTCTTCATCCTTTTGTGAGATCACATCAATTCTGGTATGAAATATTTTACGTTTTAGTTAGTGTACTATTAAGAAATAAAATTGTAATATTGTCTTTTATGTCTTTGATGTTGTTATTTCCATTGTTAAAGCGGCGTTCAAAAGATTTACTTTAAATGCCAACAATTACTTGCCGAATAAAAATATGTTTTTAATTTAAGTAGATAAATTTCTTAATGGTACATTGGGCACTCTTAGAAACAGGTAACATCAATTCATTTTAATGTTATGTTGACATAAAAAAATTAAATAAAGCATGCTTTTGGGAGTATATTATGATAATATCATTGCTATAATTGACTTGAATTGGGAAAAGCAAAAAAAAAAAAAAGAACACTAAGTAAATGCTTTTAATAAAACCACTATGTCATTATTATTTTTATTTTGAGAGAGAACTCGCTACTCCATAGCTTTGACATGCAGCCACTTTAAATAATTAAAAATTTTAATCTAACTAGTTTAAACAACATTCAAAGACAAGCTAAAATACTACAAAAACACTCAAATTATAACTTTGATGTGCTTTTGAATCTTTTATTTAACATAATTGCATTTCAACTATACATCTGCAATATTTAAGCTAAAGTTCTCAAAATTTTACTCAAGGATTTGATAATTTCTGTTTTCTTGTTTCTTTTTTTTCTATAAAAGAATTTTTAATCTGAATTAAGACGTAATCTCTACTATTTGCTTGTGATTTCCGCATGAAACCTCTAACGAAGCACACATTTCAAGAGTAAAAAATATGGCGGCATACTTATAGGCTTGCTCTACTAAGCACTTTTATGCCTTTGATTTGACGCTCTGTACACAATATTTTTCATTTAACGCTCTGCTTCCTTGATTCTTTAGATTTCTCAAACATTTTGTATAACTTGCACTTATGTCACTCATTGATCGACTGCAATGTCGATATCCTGCCAATATCCTTAACATCCTTCACATTATAATCAAAATGTTGCAGGGGCAAACAAAGCAAAGCATGAGTTTGCGAACATCACAACAGCGCATTGTTAAGGGGGACACAAGCACATACACATGCAAATGTACTTACAAGTATGTTATGTGTTTGTGTTTGCATGTGTTTGTGTGTTCGACTATGTACTTGAGCTTTCGCATGCATGCATGAGTTTATAATGACTTAAGTCAACGTGCTGTTGTCATTCATTGTCAGCAAATATTTTCATCATCAGCATCAACATCATCATCATCAACATCGTCATTGCCACTATGATTAACTTCTTAAGTAGCAACAACAAAAGACTATTGCTCATGAATACTACTTATTTTATCAATATTCTGCTACTTATTCCTCTCTAATATATTAGCACTTTCTTCATTTCTTCTTGCTGACTAGGCCTTATGCTTGATGATGAGTTTTTAAAAACTTAAGATTTTAATTATTTTAGTTTCGAAGTGGCGAAAAGTTGTTCCTTGTTGATTACAGCGATATATAGTTCAAGTGTTTGTAGTAGTTATGGTTGATATGTGTTGGTTGGTTGCCAGTGCGTTCATCGTTTTAATTAATTACATTCAATTTTGCTTCAATGACTCTTCAAATAATGTTACTCATACGCAACGATGTACTAGTGCTGAGAAGCTCAAGTATTGTTCATTCAATTAAAATAATTTTTTAGATGTCCTTCTAGATTTGGTGTTATACAAAAAAGTGGGTGTGGCATTTTAAAAAATATTTTTGTAAGGTATTTTTTAATATATTAAACAGATCTTATACAAAAAACTTAAGACATATAATTTAAAAAAATTGAGCTTATCCGAGTTAAAAATTGCAAAACAGACCAAATATATATTATTATTACGCAAATCTATACCGTAAAATCGTTTTTCATAAAAAGGGTGTCAATAGAAAGATCTTGCTCTGCAGATGTGCAATAATAATAATATCTTTTTTTTACGAAGCCATCTGTTTGCTAATAGGTAAGTTACTGAAATGCAGGAAAAATCTATTATTCCAGATGCCATATGCAATGGATGTTTTCTTTGAAAATCAGTTCCTTCATTGAAAATAAACTTCATAAAAAACATTCTGACAAAGATTGACATCAAATCAAAAATTTTGCAAAAGATATTCATACTCCGTATAATTAAAATATTCGATAAGGTATGGAATTATATTATTATTAACATAACTTTTTAATAGTTAGTTATTTTAAACAAACAACCACATAGTCATGCCTTCAAGGCGACAACGTCCAAATTTGAGTAGAAGATCATCGCGTAGTACGCATCGTTCGCCTATGCATGAATTGCGAGCCTTAAGAAGAGTTCAGACAACAACATATAAGTCAGCTCTTAGCGGGGCACGACCATAACGTAATGACCTTGGCACATTCAGAAAAAAATGTGTTTATTGTAATGCTCTCCATTTTGATACACTGTCATCAAAAAGCGAAGTCTACTCGTTCTGTGTGGTGACTTCAATATTAATTTACTCTCAAGTGAGTTCTCAAAGCAAGTCTTGTACGAAAAAATATCATCGTTAGGACTATCGGTTGTAAATGAAAGCGTACCCACCAGGTTTTCAAATAACACAAATCCAAATCTTCTGGATTATTTTATAGTATCTGATTCCTCTGTCATCTCTCTCTTTGATCAATTGTATTTTGTTTCTGATCATGACCTTATCTTCTGTTCGTTAAATGTAAACTTATCGCGTAATGTAACATCATGTAATTTCTCCTATAGGGACTTCAAAAAAATTAATTTTACGTCTCTGTTCTACTATATGTCCCTGATCTCGTTAAATGAATGCTGGTTTCATCATGATGTTAATGATAAGCTAAGTTGCCTTATAGAACCTATTAAATTTCTATTTGAGAAACATGTTCCTCTGCGCACTGTTAGTATTAAAAATGAGTCTTGTCCTTGGTTTACGGAGCATGTTCTAAAATCTATTAAAAAAAGGAACAAACTCCGGAAACTATGGGTGCAAAAACCGAGTTTAGTTCACTGGGAAGCCTATAGAAGTGCAAGGAATGAGTCAGTATCTTTAATAAGGCAGGCCAAATCGTGCTATTTTGAGGCGAAGCTAAAACTCTCTCTTCCAACCAAAAAGTTATGGTCTAACATTAAAAAACTTGGAGTTTGTAATAAAAGTGCCACTGAAAGTCTTTTTAGTCCAGAAGGCCTCAACAATTTCTTTATTGACTCTACTGCTACTTCCAGTGATAATACTCTCCTCCTCTGTAGTCTGGCTATGCAACAATCTTTTCAGTTTACTGCTGTAAATGAGCTTGATGTTGGCAATTGTCTCATGCATATTAGGTCAAATGCAATAGGTGAAGATGGGATTCCCATAAAGTTTCTGAAACTTATATTGCCACATGTAAACAGCCCTCTAACACATATAATCAATGCATGTTTCTTGTCATCATCATTTCCCGACTTGTAGAAAGTGGCTATTGTTCTACCGGTAGCAAAAAAGTCTAATCCATCTGGACCAAATGATTTTAGACCTATAAGCATTTTACCACCGCTATCAAAAGTTTGTGAAAAGCTTATGGCTGAGCAAATAAATAAGCACCTATTCGAAAAAAAACTATTATCACCTTTTCAATCTAGTTTTCGCGCAGGACATGGATGTTCTTCAGCAGTTGTTAAGGTTCTGGATGACATACGTCCAGCATTTGATGATGGTTCTATGACTTTGCTCTGCTTGCTTGATTTTTCGAAGGCTTTTGATAAAGTGAATCATCAACTATTGTGTCATAAATTGAAGACTTTGTTTGGTTTCTGTAATAGTGCTGTCAAGCTATTGTCTAGTTATTTGTGTAATAGGTCTCAAAAGGTTAAAGTCGGTCAATTGTTCTCGCAATATAAATTAGTATTAAGTGGCGTTCCACAAGGTTCTATACTTGGTCCTCTACTGTTCTCAATATTTATTAACGACGTTTTTGGTGTCTGCAGACATGCATCTATTCATGCATATGCGGATGATGTTCAGCTGTATCTTTCGCGACGAACTGGGCTTCTTGACGATCTTTGCTCTAGGATGATTGAAGATCTCAGTAGCGTTCATGGGTGGGCAATCAGCAATGGCCTTCAACTTAATGCATCGAAATCGTACTTTCTTCCGATTTGCAAATATAAAGCTATCATAGTACATGACGTCCCTGACCTTTTTATTGGAGCATGCAAATTAACTGTTGTATCAAAAATTGTAAATCTTGGTTTCCATATTAACTCTTCGTTGTCTTGTGTTGATCATGTAAATAGTGTAGTCAAAAAAGTTTATTATGTCCTACGTAATTTAAGAATGTCTGCTTGTGTCACTCCTGTTGGCATAAAACGTAAGCTGGTGTTGCAACTGATTTTACCTTTGGTAACTTACTCAGAAATAGTCTACTGTAAATACGACTCATCCTCCCGGCTAAAACTTGAAATTGCTTATAATTATGCTACACGTTACGTATATGGCTTACGAAGATTTGACCATCTCTCCACTTTCAGAAATGCAATTCTTGGATGCGATCTAACTGCTTATGTTAATGCAAGAAACTGCATATACCTGCATAAGCTCATTCATAAAAAAACCCCAGTACATCTGTTTGATAAACTTCAATTTTGCTTGTCTAGAAGAAGTCATATTCTGATTGTTCCTAGCAGGGGCGGTTCCAGGAATATATTTCGGGGGGGGTTTCAAAAATATTTATGTACGTTATATATATAAAGGGTAGTTAAATTTTAAAGGCCTATGTTGATTTTGAATAAAACACAAATTATTAAGGAAATTATTGTCGTTTCTTTTTATTATGATAATATTGGTATGGTTCAATTATGCATGGAACAAAATATCGGCTAAATGGCCGCCGCGACCTCGGCGGCACACCTCCATCCGATGGTCCATATTTTCGATGACGCCGAGGCATAAGTAAGGTTCTATGCCGTTAATGTGCCGAATTGGTGGGGTGCAATAAGGCCAACGGCAATAAGGCCGAATTGGCTTTATTTCCTTTTCAAAGAGAAATAAGGCCGAAATTGTGAATTTGGTTTTATTTCCATTTGAAAAGGAAATAAAGCCTAAAAAAAAATTTAGCAAAATGGTAATAAGGCCGAAAAATAATTTTTGCAAACAAAGGATTATTTTTTATAATTATTTTTAATAAAATGTACGCACCCTGTAGTCTGTTGTTTGAAAAGTTACTGGACTCAGCGTAGGTACTCAATTTGCAAGAGAACAGTTGCCATTGTCAACCTCAATGTGCTTGTTTTCGTATCAAACGCGAAAAATTTATTAGTAGTAGTTCAATAGTGAAGGTGAAGAAGTTTTAATATTATAAGGAATGAGCGCCGCAGGCAAAAAATTTTTATTAAAAATCGCGGCGATTTATTATAAACCTGCGGCGCTCATTCTTTATAATATTAAAGCTTCATTAAAAATTTTAGTAAAAATCGCGCATATTTTATAAATTTTCATTCATAACTTTTACGTTTATATTTTACATTTTTTTCTCGACCACTTACAAAAAGATGTATGTTCTTTAGCATTTAAACGATCATATTTTTCGCTTTAAACGGATATATATTTCTATTATTAGAATAAGATATCCTAGTCTTCTCAATAAAAAAATATATGTAAATTTTTCAGACTTTCACGATTTTTATCTCCTAAACCATTTGAGACCTACCTATTTTTTTTTTTTGCAGCATTAGATTTAGAAGTTCCATACACATTTAAAAAACAAAAAAAAAAAAAAAAGAAGCGTGTACCTAGAGTGCAATTATTCCAAAATATGTACATTTATCAAACTTTCACGATTTTTATCTCCTAAACCATTTGAGACCGACCTTTTTTTGCAGCATGTGCATTAGGAGCTCCAAATGCACATTTAGAAAAAAAAGAAAAAAGGAGCATGGGCCCTAAAGTACAATTATTCCAATACTTTATATCTTTAATTTTTCATTAAATAAAACTAAAAAACTTATTTGATGGCGTTTTAATATTGGTTCCTTTTAAAGGGAAATAAGGCCAAATAGGCTTAATTTCTTTTTCAAATGGAAATAAGGCCGAATTCGGCCTTATTGCCGTTGGCCTTATTGCACCCCGCCGCCGAATTATCTCATCCCTTAGCTTTTGAATTGTTGCTGGCTTATCGACGTACACCTTTTCTTTCAAATAACCCCAAAGAAAGAAGTCCAACGGTGTCAAATCACATGATAGGTGGCCAAATGACATCGCCACCACGTGAGATAACACGGCCATTGAATTTGTCGCGCAAAAGAGCCATTGTTTCGTTAGCTGTGTGGCAAGTGGCACCTGTTGAAACCACATATCGTCCACATCCATATCTTCCAATTCGGGCCATAAAAAGTTCGTTATCATCTCACGCTACCGAACACCATTCACAGTAACTGCCTGACCCGGTTCATTTTGGAAAAAAATACGGCCCGATGATGCCGCCAGCCCATAAACCACACCAAACAGTCACTCTTTGTGGGTGCATTGGTTTTTCGACAATCACTCTTGGATTATCATTCGCCCAAATGCGGTAATTCTGCTTATTGACGAATCCACTGAGGTGAAAATGTGCCTCATCACTGAAGATGATTTTCTTCGAAAATGGATCATCCACTGTTGCCATTTCTTGACACCATTCTGACCGTGTAAATGCAAGTCTTTATGCATAATGTTCATCAACGACGAGCGTAAGAGGTGCAATTGTTGGGCTCGACGACGAGTTGAGGTGGACGGCTCTTCAGCCACACTATCGCGAACAGTAGCAATATTTTCTGCAGTACGAGCATGCACTGGTGTTTTCACATCTCCTACAGACCTGGTTTGTTCAAATTTTTGCACGATTTTTCCGATTGTACGCACATTTGGACGATTAAATTGACCGAAAAAATCACGAAGTGCTCGATATGCATTTTTATTTGAAAGCTCATTTTCATAATAAGCCTGAATAACTTTAACGGTTCAAATTGAGTTAGTCTGAAATTGAGAAATGTCAAATGAAATGCAGAAAAAAAGTTGACATTTAGGTGTGGTTTATATTCAACATCGGCCCTTAAAATTTAACCACCCTTTATATGCATTAGAGCGGGATCATTTTTTTTTCAAAAAATCGTAGGCGTGGGAAGAAACCGTTAGTCTTAAATCTATTTCGAGTCTCTGGTTTTTCAAAAGAAGGTTATAATTTGTGCTTTGCTGCAATATGTGAAAAAATTATTCCACTTATTGGAAAAAACTTTGCTACGAAAAAATAGCCATTCACATTTCACTCCATATTCACTCCATATGATTGTGTGGTGCTGAGGATTATTTTTTTGTGTTAAATTCCACAAGCTGACGCTGGGGTGAAGATAATTATAATAATAAAAGTTATTTCTCTGTTTATTTGACTCGAATACAAATCTTAAAGGCCAACATGAAATCAACATCAAAATAAATAAAAACTACAAAAACCGGAATTTTTCTCCATTACTGTATAAAAAGGAATTTTACGTCAAACTACAAAAACCGGAATTTTTCTCCATTACTGTATAAAAAGGAATTTTTAGTCTACACTTCCGATACTATCGAAACTGTGGGTTTTTAAATTAAGACTGTGCGGTGTTTGGATATATTTTATCCAAAAAATGCGGTGTTTTTGTGATTTCAGGTTAAGATTGTATGTGTGACTGTTTACAGCTACAGGCGCAATATCGCAAAAACAAACAAAAACTGGAACAGAATTCAGTATTTTAGCAATACGTGTAGAAACAGCCACAAACTTTTACAGCATAGGGGTGTGAATATTTAAAGTAAATTATATAAAACCAATTTTTTTTCTTTTTGGTACTCTTAGCCCACATAATAAACATCAGTACATCACATTTAAATACAGGTTCTTTTAGAATTTCGGGGGGGGGGAGGTTGAATCCCCAAAACCCCCCCGCCCCCCTGGATCCGCGCCTGGTTCCTAGGAATAATTCGCTAAGTACCTCCCGCCTGTTCTTCATTAGTGCCATTAAACTATGGAATGCCTTGCCTCGAAGGTTAAGAGAAATCGTAGGAAGGGAAATTTTTAGGCAATCTATTCTTTCTTTCTTCTCTATTTCTCATTAATAAACTGCTCTATATCTTTTTATCTTTTTTTTATTTTCTTTTTTCTCTTTATCTCTCACTTACTAAACTCATAATATTATTAATTTTATTTTATTATATTTTTTATTTATATTCATTTTCACTATGTTAAGATTAAGTTGTTTTAACCAAATTAAATTAAACTATTTTAAGTTAAGTATTTTTACTTGCCTTTGGTTGTTATACTTAAACAATTTTGTACTATAATAGAACTTAGTTCTAAGTGTACTTATACTAAGCTTTTTTTATAATAATAATAATAATTATGTTGCCATAAAGGTAAAGTTTATTTTTGTCATATAAACAATCACCGTTAATTCGTGATTATTTTTCTTTCTCTAGTTTTTTAAAAAACTATATTCTAAAACTATAAAAAACTATATATGTATATAATATAAAACTATATTCGCTCATATAATGCTGCACTCTCCATGGTTAGTTTGAGCTCATCTGTTGAGCAACGCATTACCAGTGGTCGATAATACTATAAAGTTAATGGCCATCACCGCATAGGAACGCTGCGATCAGATCTTGGCAAACAACCAGTTTGTGCACAAATTTACATGTATGACACGGAAGAAGCCAGTCGAATCAGGTGCGATTTTGGAGAACACCGACAATGTGATATTTTTATCATACGCGAACTATCAGAACATCTTCAAGCTCAAAATCCATTTGCGCAAATGTTTCGCAACGTCACAACCGTCTTAGAGCAACTTGAACCGTCGCAACAAAAAAATGCTGGGATGGTAATTTTTGCTGACAGGATACATGATCAACGACGGTTCAACTTGCCCGTAGCGAATGATGTTGCAGCAGTTTATAGAGCAGACGATGGATGCCTGGTTTTTTAAAACATCTATTTTTAAAAAACAATCTATTTTTAAAACAACATCAGCCTAACATTGTTCTTATAGCAGAGCATCGACTCAAACAAAGACCTAACATTAATTTTGACGGTTACAAATTTATAATGCAATTACATAAAGCTAGACGAGGCGGAGATACTACTGATCAAGAAAGCCCAGCAACAGCTATCTGCCTAAGACAAGAACTGAAATACGAGATTATTGAAACATTGCGCACTGAGCACTTGGAAAACATAGCAATAAAAGTATTTCTTGCTGGTGGAGATCATGTAACTTTTGTAGCTTTATATAACCGACCAACAGATTGATTGCTATTCAGCGATCTAGAGACAGTTCTAGCTTCTATCACAACGAATCAAATAATCTTAGGAGGTGACTTAAATGCACGCCATCCCAACTGGGGAGACACAATCTCGAACACAAATGGCCGCATACTTCACACTTGGCTCTTGCGATGTCCGATCTTAAAGATACTTCCAACTAAATTTCCCACTAGAGTTTCTAGACTTTGTAATTCGTTTCTAGATATATTTCTAGTTTCGCCTTTTGTAAGTGCTCAGTTCGATGAAAACAGTCGTTACTTAGATTGCCTGAGAATACGTCAATTTGAATCGGATCATTGCGCCGTTGAGCTAAACATTACAACTAAACAGGATATACTCAGCTGTTTACCCACGAGAATACTTAATTATAACAAAATTTATAAAAATTGGTTCAATGACGTATTAACAAGACATCTTAAGGCAAATTACTTGCCAGATGACCGAAATGTAACGGAACAAGACATTGACGAATGTGTTGTGTCGCTTAACTCTGCCGTAGAATCAGCACTTAACTCTGGTGCTATTCTGAGAGGTTTAATTCGAAATCGAGGGCCTATAGATTTACCACAAAATATTTAAGATTTTATCAGCGAAAAAAAACGTCTCCGACGTAAAGCAATACGCTGTGTCAACCCACAAAGAAAAAACACCCTTAACGCTATTATTTCGAATATAACTATGTTATAATAATTAAGGAAAGCATTCGAATACACGAAGATAAATACTGGGCTAAGTACTTTGCTAAAATTCAGATGAACAATAAGACATACAATAAAATTAAAAGCCTATGTGGTCTCAACCATAAACAAGTACTGCCTGACTTAGTTGTTGACGATAATCCAAACTTTATCTCTCGCTAACATTAACTCCTCTGCAGTCCTTAAACAAACTAAAGACAAAGCAAACGCACTTGCCTCTCAATTCGAGAGGGTGCATTGACAGAATCTAAACCTAGGCTCGACTAATTTCACTAATTTTGTGAAAAGTTCAATTTAATCTTTATAATAACAATCTCGACAGCATTGTACTAACCGAAACAAGCACTGGTGAGCGCATTATTATTCCAAAAATTAAGCTCAGTCCATCGGAAACATTTTTTTTCTATTTAAAATGCAACGATTTCTAGTCTCTTTGTCATTTGCTATGACTATTAATGAGAGCCAGGGACAGTCATTGCGAAAAGTTGCAATATACCTGACATCCCCAGTATTCACTCATGGCCAACTGTTGCCCGCTCGAAATCTTTACATAAAGTCAGTATAATACCTCCGCGGAAAGAAAGGAAAACTTATTTCCAAAATGAGTGCTGTGTAGCCCAAACATTGCATTATTTGAGAAGAAAATGATCTAGACGAAAAGTCATCTTTTCTGACGAGTCGCATTTTCATCTCGGTGGCCACGTTAACAAACAAAATTGCCAAGGCAGCCACTGGAACGACGATCTGTTACTCGGAAAACTCACACGTTATTATCGAGAAGCCAATGCATCCACAGAGAGTGACAGTTTGGTGCATATTGTGGAGTGGTGGCATCATGGGAACATTTTTCTTCGAAAATGACACTCAAAAAAACGTTTTGGTCAACGGTGGGCATTACAGAGCCATATTAACCAACTTTTTTTTACTAAAATTGGGGGCATGAATTTTGACGACCTCTGATTTATGCAGGATGGCACGCCATGCCACACAGACCATGCCACAATCGATCTTTTGCGCACCAAATTCCTAAATTGTGTTATCAACCATCTTGGCGATGTGAATTGTCCGCCTCGGTGCTGCGATTAGATCAATTTTGACTTTTTTTTTTTTTTGTGGGAAACCGTGAAGGACCGATGTTATGCCAACAATCTGGAAACGATTCAAGCTCTTAAGGCCAATATCATCCAAGCAAACCGTGAGCTACAGCCCGAAACGATCAACAAGTTCTTGGAAAATTGTAGTGACAGAATGCGCTACTGCGAAGCCAGCCGAGGCAGCCACTTGAACTACGTTGTGTTCTAAATTAATGGGAATGGTTGCTTTTGCTAATAAAGCCATAATACATGAAAAAAAAATGTAATTTTGTTAATTTTATTACATTTAAAAAAAAAATAAAACTTGTATTGGGCCCACCCTGTATGTATGTAGACTTAAATTTAAATTTCTACGGAAACTTAAAAAAAAGTTACAAAAACAAACATATACAAAAACGCAACAAATTGTTTCTAGATATGTTCTTCTTCATTACCCATTACCCCTCACTTTAATTTTACTATATTATTAGATCCTTCCATAACATTGAAGAAATACTCTCTCAAAGTCATGTCTCTTAATTTCGCTTCTGTACAGTATTGCCTATTTGAGTATTTAATCATAATCTATTTATTTCAAGCCATCACCAAATAGAAGCAACATTTTCAATTCTGGCTCATTGGAATTAATGCTACGCATACGTCGTGTTGCACGCCAGTAGCAGTAGAACTAAATGAAATGCAGCAAATTAATTAAACGCTTGACTAAAGCACACAAGAAATCATTCAAGCATAATTATTATTATTCGAAATGATTATTAATAAATTTAATTTCATAAATTTTGATAATATTAATGGCAAACGCACAGCAAATAAATCATTCATAAAATTTATGCAAAACTATTATTTATTAAATTGCAACTGAATGAAATAGGAAGCAAAACGTTAAGCAGAATGACTTCAAACAGGCAGCAATGAACAACTAAACAAAACTACAGCCAATTGACTGTAAGTGAATGTGTGTATATGTGTGTGTAAGTGTGCGATTGTATAGCCGCAAGTGTTGCCAACTTGCCACAAAATTTACAACGGAATTAAGTTGAATTTAAGTTACTCAAACAAGCAAATGCAAAATGATAAATTTACTATAATGTGTGTGGGTGCGTATGAGTGTGAGTGTATTCAGCATAGACTACATATGCAAACGGCGTGTTTTTTGGTGAAAATATATATATATGTGTGTGTGTGTGTGTGTGTGCTTGTGAGTTGATATATTAGCACACGTTTTACATTCAATACGATTTGGCATTATCTATGTATGCA
>OX030952.1:25696288-25697380 GCA_943735915.1 Pherbina coryleti
AAAGTAAAAGTAAAAGTAAAAGTAAAAGTAAAAGTAAAAGTAAAAGTAAAAGTAAAAGTAAAAGTAAAAGTAAAAGTAAAAGTAAAAGTAAAAGTAAAAGTAAAAGTAAAAGTAAAAGTAAAAGTAAAAGTAAAAGTAAAAGTAAAAGTAAAAGTAAAAGTAAAAGTAAAAGTAAAAGTAAAAGTAAAAGTAAAAGTATAATATACTTTTCTTATATATATAAGAATATAAGAAGATGTGGTGTACACTCATTGTACAATCATTTTACTTTTCCACAAAAACATCACACAATACTTTTGTAAGAAAAATAACCGAAAATATGTATGACCAAGAAAAGAAATTCTTCCAATATTGTTTTTCATGTCAATGACACACATGAACATTATGACACACACGTATGGTAAAGAAATGCTAACATTTCATACGTATACCCAAATACCTACAGCGAAGTGAAACATGAGTATTTCACTTGCTGCACATGCAGTTCATTGCTCAGGTGCTTGACCGTACTTATTGGTGACAATGGCAAATCAAATTTCTTTTATTTCTTTCTATTTTTGATATGTCAAATATCATAAATGGGGAAATGCAATTTGTTTAAAATTGATGACTAAATGCATTTGTAACATGAACAAAAGGTTGAACACCATGTTACATTGGGCATTTTGGATATACGAATGAAATGCAAGATGTGTCAGATAATTTGTAAATTAGTATATAAGTTGGAAAATTTGAAATAAAAAATCAGTCTCAGTTTGATACTAGAACTTTCCTGTCTTGTCATTTTACTGAACTCAAAAAGGGCATTAATTGCTCGTCTGCCGAGTTTTAAAGCCTCGCTCTACAAACCAAGGCTTTCTATTGCATTAGTCGCGGTATAATACTAATGCAATAGTAATAGAATTTAAAACACCTATGAAATATATATTATATGGCGATCCTGCCAGATATATTCTTATATATATAAATATAATATATTTTCATAGGTGTTTTAAATTCTATTACTATTGCATTAGTATTATACCGCGACTAATGCAATAGAAAGCCTTGGTTTGTAGAGCGAGGCTTTAAAACTCGGCAGACGAGCAATTA
>OX030952.1:25697580-25762580 GCA_943735915.1 Pherbina coryleti
CGTAAAAGCTAAAACTCGGCCTTTAGTGACGTATATTACTTTTTACCTTAATACCCATATATATCGACTTATAATTATATCTATGTTACAATTTTTCAGTTAAGTTGCTTAAACAGCTCCCTTCGCTTTCTGAAGAGGTTTTTAATTTTGTTTTTATTTTTATCATAAAGTCCATGCATTAACCTTTACTGTCGTGCCATTATTATTAGCATAGCACCTATACTCAATAAGTAAAAATTCTATGCAACGCTGATGCATTTTGAATAAATGCCTTTTTCAACTTTTTGGAAACCTACGTGGTAAAAAGTAACATTGATAAAAAAATAAATTTATAAAAACTACGAAAAAAGTTTTTTTCTTGAATGCAATCTACCTGTTAAAATTTTTTTTAAAAATTGTCATATCATAATAATGTCCGATTTGATACGGAATTGTTGATATGAAATGGATTCCTACGATCTCGAAAAATAAAACTTGTATAGCATATAAAGTGCTTAAGAGACACTAGAATTCAAGGGGGTATAGTCAGAATTGAAGGTGCCATCTTTTAAGGTGTAAACCAATTTTAGTCTAGTAGCACAACTTTCATTATTTACAGTAAAGATCTACACAAATAACCCTCAGAGAGGTTTTAATAGAAATCATTCATTGTATTTTACATTGGAGACAATTTCGTGTAAATATGATTCTACTAATTTTTTACAACTATGTTAATATTAATGTGCAACTCACCAAAAATCACGCGTACACTCTGCAGCTGTCTTACACTGTCACACAACCTTTTTTTAATTTTATTTTCCTTGTTGTAAAATGCACAGCCAGTGGCTTCACTCGAAACGAAATTTTTTTTATATAATTTTTTTTTATTTTTCTTTTATTTTTATTGCAATTTTTACACTTTCACAAAAACACGCACACACACATACACAGAATGACAAGTGCACGAAACGCACGTATTTATTTGAGTTGGTTTGTATGTCAGCGCGAAGAGGAAACAAAAAAGGATAGAACCCGACTATAAATAAAAGAATATAACAAATAAAATAAAATTGCGAACGAGGGCGAATAATTCGATTTTAAAAACTTTTTGAACAGTTTTTTCTGGTTTTTTTTTTTTTGCTTTTATGTTTTTGAGCTAATAGTTGTTGTTGTTATTGCAGGCTGCTTAAGCAAGTTCAATGATTTTCCGAAGTGCAACACTTTTTCTTAATGCAGCTTCTATCGCTATTTCTTCTTCAGCTACTTGTTTCTTTTGATATGCTTTTGGCGTGCAGCAACGCTTGCCGGAAGTTGATGCAGAAAATGTAGACTAAAATGAACACTTCCGGTTGAAATTTATTCTATTCACATTTGTTGAGCAAGTGAAAAAAAAAAACTATTGAAGCGTCGGAAAAAAAGTTATGTGCCACAATTTCACACGTTTTGCGTTTTATTTAAAAGATTTTATTTTGGTTTTTTTATCTTTTTTTTTGCTTGAAATTTTACACAGTTTTTAGTGAGTTCTGGATATTTTAAAAAATTGTTCTATGATAAGTTATGCACTATTCTTGCAGAAGTTTTTTTTTATTTAATTCAGTTTGGATAGTTTGCTGCTCTTAAAGTTTTCAAATTTGTGTGCAAATCTGAAAGAGAGTTAAACAAAGAGAGAGAGAGGAAAATTTTATTAGTTTAGTGAAGATTTTTAAGGTTTTTCATAAATTCCTAATGAATACGAGTAATTTAGTGTCTTATCATAAATGCAAGTTTACTTCAAACTCAATACGGGCTTTCAAGTTAAGCTTGCAGTGAAATAAGTGATCGATTTATCTGGAAAATTTTTGACTTACTCAAATATAATCATGAACAAATGCATTGCTTCATATTGACTCACATCAAAATTAAGTTAGTTAAAAGACCAATGTTTGTATCAAGCATAACTGCCATCCCCTAGAACCACCATCGCCATCCCCATTATTGACATCCTTCAACATTAAAACCTTTCAGAACCACCACCGAAATTCCTTGACACCACAAATAATCAGAATATTCTTAAGAAAAGATCGATGCATAGTGGTGCGAAATGCTCCTAGACAATAAAAAGTCTCTATCTTTTGAACTGGTTAAGATATTTCGCTCTGGATTTTATTGTTGTGTTGGAAATCGATGAGGCTACGGAATGAAAAAAAAATTTTTGAATTAAGCAGAGGGGTGCTTGGTACTATTGTCTCAAACTCAATAAAAAAAATCGGTTTTCGCTTCCTTGGCTACAAAAATGCTGTTGTTTTGAAATAGATGGAGATATTTCACGTTTATTTTATTGAAAATCATTTTGACAATACGAGGGCAATTTGGGAAGTTAGTGATTTTTTTCATTTTCCTCGTAGTATTTACAAATGCAACACTGATCCTGTCAACTACCATCTGTTTATAGACTACGGTCAAAATTTCAACTCGCTGCAACGCTTAGTCTATATTTGGCAGCCATTGACAGCAGACGATTTTGTGAATTTTGGGGAAAATTAAAAAAAAACTGAATTTCGCGTGCTCATCAAGCATTATTTAGTGCCAAGCCACTAGCCAAACCAAGGAAAGGAACTCTGCACCATCGATTGGAATGATTCACAAGTGGCTTACTGAATTTCGATGCGGCTGTACAAGTAACGGGTGTTTTTTTTAGAGGTATAGAACTTCGAATTGAAATAAAACACAAGAAAATCGTTTTAATGTCCATCAATTTGGCTTTATTGGAAGGATAATTTTATGCCATTAATGTTTAAATATGATTTCGGGCATGTGGCCGCCGCGGCTGGCTCGAATAAAGCCAATTCTACAGGTCCAATTTTCAACCACTTTTTCGAGCATATGGGGCCGTATGTCGGCAATAACGCCACGAATGTTGGCCTCCAAGTCCCCTAACGTTTCTGGTTTGTTGGCGTAGATGAGCGACTTCACATATCCTCAAAGAAAATTATCCAATGGTGTCAAATCACACGATCTTGGTGGCCAATTGACAGGTCCATTCCGCGAAATTATGCGCTCATCGAATGTTTCCTTCAATAAATCGATTGTGACGTGAGCTGTGTGGCATGTAGCGCCGTCTTGTTGGAACCACAACTCATCCACATTCATGCCATTCAATTCGGGAACAACATAGTCGGTTATCATGGCTCTATACCGGTCTCCATTAACGGTAACTGACTCTCCAGCATTATTTCGGAAGAAGTATGGCCCAATGACTCCACCAGCCCATAGAGCACACCAAACAGTCAGTTTTTGTGGATGTAATGGCGTCTCAAGGATCTCATGCGGATTCTCTTCACTCCAAATGCGGCAATTTTGCTTGTTGACGTAGCCATTCAACCAAAAATGAGCCTCATCACTGAACAAAATTTTGCGATGAAAATCAGCATCGAGATCAATCTCATTTTCGGCCCATACACCAAAATCACGACGCATTGCATGGTCTCGCGGCTTTAATTCTTGCACAAGCTGGATCTTGTAAGGTCGCAAGCCAAGATCTTTGCGCAAAATCTTCCATAAAGTTGATGGACAAAACTCCAATTACTGTGCACGGTGGCGAATCGATTCATTCGGGTTCTCTTCAACATTTTGCTCTACAGCGGCAATGGTTTCTTCGGTGCGCACTGTTCGACGTCTCTGCGGATGCGTATTATCACATAGAGTAAACGTAGTGCGAAAACGACCCATGGTTAACCGAATTAATTGCTCTGATGGACGATTATGTCGACCATAAAATGGACGGAGCTTGCGGTAAACTTCGCGAACTGAACCATTATTTTCGAAATAAATTTGCACGATTTGCAAGCGTTGTTCTTTTGTCAACCTGTTCATGATGAAATGGCAAACCAAACTGAACATAAATGACATTAGAGTTGCCAGATTTGACCACAAAATGCCAGTTTTATCTCTATTCGAAAAACAAACCCCTAAAAAAAACACCCATTACAAGTGACGTCGAATGTTCTGAATGCCCAAATGAGGTTACCACACCAGAAATGGTCAGTAAAATTCACGATATCGTATTAGCCAATCGCAGAGTAAAAGTGCGCAAGATTGTTGAGGCCGTAGTCATCTCAGACGAATGGGTGTGAAACTTTTTGCGAAATCATTTGGATATGAAAAATTATCCGAAAGATGGATGTCGCGTGTGCTCCGCGACAATAAACAATAAAATCCGGAGTGAAAAATCTTCACTCGTTCAAAAGATAGGGAGTTTTTATCGCCAAGGACAGAGATGGGGAACACTTTTACTCTGAGAGGCCACATTAAAAATAGCAGTAACAAAGGTGGCCACATAAGTTTCAATACCGATAAATATAACTTTTTTAAAGTTATTACTGTTCAAATAATTTTTTTTTTTTTAAATTCAGTTTTTTAAAAATAAAATATATACAATAAAGAGATGATAAAGTGTTCATACATGCTATTTTATTGTATGAAATATTTTTATTTTTATGTACTTGAATATACTTGAATATATTTGAATATATTTGAACAATCGTCGAGGCCACATGAAAAATTCAAAAAGGCCACATGTGGCCTTAAAGCCACAGGTTCCCCACCTCTGGCCTAGGAGCATTTCGTACCACTATGCGTCGGTCTTTGCTTAAGAATATTCTGATTATTTTTGGTGTCAAGGTAGTTTGGTGGTAGTTTTGAAAGTTTTTAAAACCCAAATTTTTGTAGTTGGTCAGTTTTCCTTGTAAGCAAACTACACATATTTTGTACCTACATGAATGCTAAAGTCATTAAAATATCAATAAATTTTGTTTATTTGAGTGACTTATTATTAAAAACCACACTCCAGCAACTTGAGTGACATTTCCTTATTACATGCCTTTACGCTGACATTCTTCATTGATGTTTATTAATCTACAAAAATAACATTTTAATGTTGCATAAAAGCTATCATTGTTTATGAGTGACATTTAATTGCTTTTCCAATCTCGCTTGAGTGACATTTTATTGTAAGCCAAAGTCAAAAAAGCAAAAAAAAAAAAACAAACAAACAAATGAATATGTGAAATGGACTTTTAAATGGATTTCACAAAAATCCCCATCTTGACTAGCATGACATGTATTTGTGAGTTCCAGTGGCTTAAATAACCATTAAATAAGAATATTTAAGACATTAATATTTGAACTGAAGTGATTAGTTTTTTAAAAGTTCTCAGCTTAAGTCAATTACATTTTATTGCATTATTTTCATCCTGCTGCAGCGAACAATATTGTGTCACTCGAAAAAATTGGTTGAAAAACTCAATTAATACCTGTTTGTTATTCGTTAACGCACTCTTTAGCCATTGTTTTTTAATTATTAAATTGCGCATTAAAGCGTTAATAATGCATAAATTAAATAAACATTAATTTTTTAAATTAAGTAATTATATGCATGTATTTTTTCGCCAATTTTTGTGCAATTTCACGCAAAGCTTTAGTGTTTTTTTTTTGGGAAATTTTTTTAATTGTTTGTCATAAAACTAATTTTTCCATTTATTAACTTAGTACAGTGACTATAATAATATTAATGCTCATGTTATTATTGTTGTTGTTGTTGTTTTTTTCAATATTTTATTATTTTTTCTGCAGCTGTTAAAATGTTTGCTTTTAATTAATTCATTAATAAATTATGCACTTGACCATCAAATTAAAATGGTAATATTTTTAATGCATGCTACTTTGTTAAAGCATTTGATTGTGTGTGTGTTTTTGCGATGCTACAGCTAGACAGTGTTAATGTATTAACAGTTTTTAATTTATTTTATTCAAGTATGCAAGTCTTTTTTGTCATCCCATTCAGTCAATTTACTCCAATCCAATATTTTTACAATGGAATTTAAAGCATTTAATTGCTGACACCAGGGCGTATGAGTGACATTTAATTAGTTCAGAGTATTATTGAAGCTCCGGGAAACAATACGATTTGGAGTGATTTTTTTAAGCACAATCATTCAAAAGCAAATTCATTCTATTGAGCAATTGATTCTTTTTTATATTGTCTACTTAATTCATGCATTTGAATTTGCAATTGACAGAATTTTCAGTTGACAAATGATGCATTTTCAAAATTGATTTTTTATAAAATATATTTAAAAAAGTCTCTTACAATGTCATCTTCAAACTCGTGTTATAACTGCTCAAAGCCTATTATTGCAGCTTATTTTTAGATAGGGGACTTCTATAGTTAAAAAAAAAATACCAACAATAACACTGTGCTGGAATACATACTTGTTTCCCCATTAAACCTGAGGGGACTTGAAGCACAGTGCGGAGTCCCATAAAAATTTCTCATACCAAATAAGGAAATATTGATATCATTTTAAAAGTAAAACATGATATTTTAAATATTTATAATTTTGACTGTGTAGCGGCCAGATTCCATTGATATGAACGTTTTTTAGGTTATTTCTTGTTCTCAAGTAATTTGAGTTTTAAAATAATGTTTACAAGCAATAATACGTAGGGTGTGGTGGGTGAAGCGTTTCGCTTTTTTTTTTTTTTTTTTTTTTTTGGAGGCTCACAGCATCCTCAAAAATTATTATTTTTTAATTTTTTTTGGCTTAAATCGCAAGAATTTACATTTTTCTTAATTTCTTTGCGTTCGAATCTGAACATTTTCGATATCGGCAAAAAATGATGGGCATACTTCGAAAATGTTCGTTTTTTGATTTTTGAAATATGGTGGGGTGAAGCGGTTCACCAAAAAATCTTTCCATTTTCATATATAAACATCAACATAAATCGATTTAATGGCCTTGGCAGGCTCCTAAGTCAGTAAAAAACTAAAATACTGAATAATCATCGAATCCGAATTTATTATTCATGGCTAATATCGAGGTCATAGTGGCAGTTTCGACAGATGTAGTAGCCACGGTTGGCCATGTCTACGCATTTCAAGTGATATGGCCGGTTGCATTTGTTGCAATGAATTGGAAAATGCAAAAAAAAAACAAACACTAAATATGCATTAAATCAGAGTTTGTGAGGTGAAAAGTTTCATTTTAAAAACACGGCTGGCATCACAAAACCACTCGAACAACATTAAACTTATCAGTCGTGTTTATATACACGATATATTCACCTTGAATTTGTGTTGAGTAGTTGGCATAAATACGATAAATTCACTCGATCAAAAAAGCTTTTGAAAATAATGTTTGCCACTGTTTTTGAAGACCACCACAATGTACGTCTGAAAACTGTGCGGCAATGAAAGCAACACATGACGTTATGACACTTGGTTATATGTAAGCATGCTGTCAAAATTTCACAGGTGAAACGCTTCACCCCACCGAAACGCTTCACCCCGCCGAAACGCTTCACTCCACCGAAACGCTTCAACCTAACGCACCCTACCCCATTTTTATCATTTTACAACAATTTTTCATCTGGTGTGGATTGCATATCGTAGACATCACTGCTCCATACATTTTCAAAAATAAAGATAGAGCCAATGTTACCGTCCCACAATGTCCCACGTTAATTTCAATTGTCTAAATACTAAATGGTTTCAGCAGAAAGGTTTAACAAACCATACGGCACGGGAAACCATCACTTTATTCGGTTGTACATTGTCAAAACCTCCATCGAATTTGTCATTCTGTCGTGCTTGTTGTCAGCAGCAATCCCGCGCACTTTATATCAAAGATCGTCCAATGTCATATCATGCATTTCATTGGCGTTTTCTGGCGTTCTAGCATCAAGCGAACAACCAGAACCTTTATGATGGTACTACCGCAACTATAATCAGAAAACTACTTGTGAATCATTTCATACGTATGTGAGGAGTCCCCAAAATATTAAATTAGCTTTTTTCTTTGGTTTTCGTTATGTTTTTCAAGTCAGAATATAATGTTATATCTACATGCAAAATTAACTTTGCAAATATCTTCACTGTTCCTTTCTTTCAAATGCTTACTTTACTAACAAAACAGAACAAAATTAAAGACAATCTGACAATTTTAATATGTTCTAGTTGAAGAGGGAACGAACGCATCATAATTGGGTCAATTGCATACAAAACGTACTTTTTTTGTCCCCGTTTTTTTAACTCTGTTTTTAGGTAAAAACAGAAAGAAAAAAAAACAAATAAAACATGAGAAATTGATCACTGAAGAATATTTATTGACAAAATATATTTTTTTTTGCAAAAATTTAACAAATAATAACTGTTTTGTAATGATAGCATTTATTTCTTATGTTTTATTTTGTTGTTATTCTCAAAACATTGTCATCGCGAATTTGGCTTTCGATTTACTTTTAGTCTCGCGCATTGTATTGAATGTCACTTTTTTTACGCTTCGTTAGTTTTAATTAAGGTGTGGTATAGATGACAAGAAAGTTATTTTAAGAAAGTGCAGAGATTAGTTCTCACGAAATTCTAAAAATTAAGACGATTAAATAATATTAAAGTAAATGTTTTTGTGTTTTCTCAGTTCATCATGATAAGTACGTGTAAAAATGTATTGAACGTCACGCGGAGTTTTATTAAAACAAAAATAGTAAATCAAAAAAATCCAAGTTTAAAATCATTGTTTCAAAGGTTTTGATTAATATCTTTGTTTTCGTATATTTGCAAAATAAAATTCTTAAGAAAAACAACTAAAAGTGGCAAATGTATTGAACGTCACTTTTAAGAAGTATTTCATTTTGTATTTCGTTTTTGTATTTTTGAGAGGAAAATAGCAAAGTTAACGCCTGCGGAAAGACCAAGAAGATATCGGGAAAAAATAAAGCTAGATAAGGAACGAAACTACATGAAGAATATAAACGAAAGCAAAAAGAATGGTATGTATGTATGACTTTGACCTGATTTTGCTTTTTGTTTTTACTAACCGATTTCGCCCATTTCACATTGAAGTGATCAGTTGCACTGATCATCTCTGATTTCTCTCAAATATTTTTCTTGCATTGGTTTATTGATTTGAAAGCAAAATTCGAAGTTATAAATTTTTAGAATAATTTTTCGCGGCCAAAATAGGGTCTATTTGGAGACAACGTAGCTCAATCAACTTAAGACCTATTACCGGTAATATAGCATCATTGGAAAAGTTATTTCATCTATTTTGAGGAAAAGTATTTATTTTAGGAAAAGTATTTTTCTCTAATTTGTTTAAGGTCAATACCATGCCAGCACCACGTGCTATAATTTTTTTTCTTTTTTATAATGTTCATTTTTTTACGTTTTTACGTCAGGTTTTACCTTTCCAATGGTATAAAATTAAGATGTGGCTTAAAAGGGTTCAGAAGTTATATTGTAAAACGTGAAGTCATAATAAATTTTCAATACAAATTCAACTAGCTATTGACTTTTTTAATTTTTTGTAATAAAATAAAGAAAAAAAAATTGGATGAACATTTTAGGTAAAGCTGAAATATATATACTTTATATTTACTTTTTATTTATTTTTTTTTTTTTTTGTAAAAGAATAAACCTGTTTTTTGTTAAACTCCCAATTTTATTTACATTATTTGGTTAAGCGGAACAAAATGTATTGAACGTCACAAAATGTATTGAACGTCACGCTGTTGTTTTTTTCTGAAATTGTTTTTTATTTAACAGTTTTTTTACTTAACTTAAGAAGCATCACAGTAAGCTTTAATTTACAATATTTTTCAAGTTTTTAGTGCTTTTTCCCGTATATTTGCTATATGACGTTCAATGCAAAAATCGTATAAAAAACATAGAAAAACTTCTTTTTTCCAGGGCCTAAAAACAGCTTCGAATTCTCCATTAATTTTCACTCAATTTGACTTCCCTAACGGGAAAATTTAAGAAACTTTAAAAACAATACATGCAAACCTCTTTGTGTACGTTTTTTTTTTGCAACTGACCCATTTACAAATTTCACCTGCTTTTTGTGATTGTGGTGCCAATTGTTTTATTTTTAAAAACTCTTCGTCTTGCCATCGTGAATGAATAAAAGTGGAACAAAAAGTATTTCGAAAATCAAAGCGCAATTAAGTTGAGTTTGGGATGATTATGTATATATCTGTGTCCTCAAGCAATAATCGCTTGAATCAAATAAAGTCAGAACTGATTTCTCCATATTTCTATATTCCTTGAATATTTCTTCACATACACACAAAATCTATAACTTTTAGCGTAATTCAGATTAAAGTTTTGTCACAAAAAGCAATAAATTTCTCATAGAATCTAAATGGTGATTAAAAACTTTGAACTAAGAATTCTCATAACATTGAAATCCAACTAAAACTATTATTGTTCATTGACACAGATATAAAGGGTGGGCAAAATATAAGTATTTTTTTAAATGCAATATAATGACAAAACTTATTTCTTTTTGAAAAAGAAATAAAAGAAAAGAAAAAGGAATTAAAAAGAAATAATATAAAAATTATCCCCAAATCTGATGACGACTACCGCAAACGAAAAACTGACAATGATTTACGGATATGCACCTGGAACGTCCGAACCCTTAATTGGGATGGTGCCTCTATCCAACTGATAGATATCTTAGAAGCGGCCATGCGGAGAAGCACGAATTTGGATGCGGATTCGTGGTTGGCAAGAGACTACGACACCATGTTCTGCGATTCACACCTGTGAACTAACGACTTGCCATAATCCGTGTCAAGGCAAGGTTTTTCAACATAAGCCTGATTTGTGCGCACGCTCCGACAGAAAATAAGGACGATGAGACCAAAGACAGCTTCTACGAGCGCCTTGAAGAAGCCTATGAGCGCAGCCCCCGCCACGACATAAAAATCGTGCTTGGTGACTTCAACGCCAAGGTGGGAAAAGAAAATATCTTTGGTCCAACAGTCGGAAAGTTCAGCCTCCACGACAATACCTCCGATAACGGAATGAGGCTGATTGACTTTGCCGCAGCGCGAAACATGGTCGTTAGTAGCACTAGATTCAAGCATCTCAATATTCATAAAGCAACTTGGCTGTCTCCTGATCAAAAGACGCGCAACCAAATTGATCACGTTTTGATTGACGGAAGGCACTCTTCTAGTGTTTTAGATGTACGCACGATCCGTGGTGCCAATATAGACTCGGATCATTATCTTGTCGCAGCCAAGATCCGTTCACGCCTGTGCGCAACCAAGAATGCGCGCAATCCAGCACAAAGAAAGCTAGACGTCGAAAAGCTGCAATCAAAGCAAACAGCCGAAGACTTCGCTACTCGACTCTCACTCCTGCTTCAAGAAAGCACTCCTCCGATCGACGATATATGCGCGCAGTGGAATCACATTTCCCACTCTATGCGTACGGCTGCCGAAGAGGTGATTGGCTATCACCGCCCTCGCCGAAACCAGCGGCACGACCAAGAGTGTCGCGACGCCACTGCAGAAAAAGATGCCGCCTACAAAGCCACCCTGCAGTCGGTTGTAACGCGTGCTGCTAAGGAGCGATACAAAGAGAAGAGGAGGGAAGAGAGACGCATTTTCAGGCGAGAGAAAAGGGAAGCGGAAATGCGTGAGTGCGAGAAAACTGAGATGCATGGTGACAGGAATGAGGTCCGAAAATTTTTCGAAAAATAAGACGCCCGGCCGATGGTTTCTAGACCGGGGCCTCTTCCTGCAAGGATGAAAATGGGAATCTAGTGACAGATATCCAGAGTACACTGATGATGTGGAGGGAACACTTCTCTATGCTTCTGAATGGCGACGACGACAACAAACCCACCAACAGAGATGATATCCCGGAAACCCCAATTTTGGACGACAGCGTTGAAGTTCCGCTGCCCGACCATAGTGAAGCTATAGCTCGGCTTAAAAACAACAAAGCCGCAGGAGCCGATGGCTTACCTGCTGAGCTCTTCAAGAATGGAGGCGAAGCTCTATTTAAATGCATTCATGAGCTTCTATGCAGAATATGGTCGGAAGAATGCATTCCAAACGATTGGAACCTCAGTGTGCTCTGCCCAATCCACAAGAAAGGCGATCCCACAATTTGCGCCAACTACCGTGGGATAAGCCTTCTGAATATCGCATATAAGATTCTGTCGAGCGTACTATGTGAAAGACTGAAGCCCATCGTAAACCAGCTGATTGGACCTTATCAGTGTGGCTTCAGACCTTGCAAATCCACCATAGACCAGATATTTACGCTACGACAAATCTTGGAGAAGACCCTAGAAAAACAAATCGACACACACCATCTTTTTGTCGATTACAAATCCGCCTTCGACAGTCCAATAAGGAATCATCTATATTCCACCATGTCTGAATTTGGTATTCCTGTAAAGCTCATCCGCCTTTGCAGAATGAGACTGAGCAACACCAGCAGCACAGTTAAAATCGGGAAGGACCACACTCCTCCATTCGATACCAAACGAGGTTTCAGACAAGGTGATTCCTTATCGTGCGACTTTTTCAACCTAATGATGGAAAAGATCATCCGAGCTGCTGATTTGAGACGCAGTGGCACGATATTCTACAAAAGTATTATGCTGCTGGCGTATGCTGATGATATCGATATCATTGGCCATAATACGCACGAAGTCAGTGCAGCATTCTCCAGGTTGGCGAAAGAGTAGAGTCGAATGGGTCTTGTAGTGAACGCAGGTAAGACGAAATACCTAGTGTCAACAAATAAACAGTCCCAGCGTCTTGGAAACCACGTCACTGTTGACAACATCTCCTTCGAGGTTGTTAAGGACTTCGTCTACCTGGGATCCAGCATAAACTCTTTCAACCATATCAGTAATGAGATAAAACGAAGGATAACTCTTGCCAACAGGTGTTACTTTGGGCTGAGTAGGCAATTGAGGAGCAGAGTCCTTTCTCGACGAACAAAACTCACGCTCTATAAGTCACTAATCATCCCCGTCCTATTATATGCAGCACAAACTTGGACGTTGAGTAGTTCTGATGAAAAGACTTTGGGAGCCTTCGAGAGAAAGATCCTTCGTAAGATCTTCGGTCCAATCTGCGTCAATGGCGAGTACCGAATTCGATGGAACCACGAGCTGTATGAGCTGTACGCTGACATAGACATAGTTAAGCGCACTAAAATCGAGCGGCTCCGCTGGCTAGGTCATGTGGAGCGAATGGAAAACGACGCTCCAGCGAAAAAAATATTCGATTCGGTGCCCGGTAGTGGTCAACGCAGAAGAGGACGCCCACATCTTCGTTGGAAGGATCAGGTGTTGGATAACCTGACTACACTTGGTGTTTCCAACTGGCGCCAGCAAACGCAAAATAGAAATGGCTGGCGCAATTTCTTATACGAGGCCAAAACCGACCTTCGGTTGTAAGCTCCATATAAGTAAGTAAGTAAGTAAGTTTCATCATACTGAAAACAAAACAAAAACAAAAATTAAATTTTGTCCATGTATTATGGCTTTGCTACTTTGCACAGTGTAAATTTATTTTTTGGTTTGAGTAATATTGTGTTTTTTTCACTTTATTAGAGAACCTAGAAAGGCTCTAAATGTTACACTGGTAAAAATCACTGAACATAAGAAAGATGCCAGATGCCTGACTCAGTGCAAAGTTTTGTGAGCTATAAGGCTTAAGAAACATATATCCTACTTATATACAAACAAACTTGGAAAAGCATTTTAATAAAATATAAATTAACATTACCAGTTACAAGGGTGGTGTTGTGTTAATAAACTTAATCTCAATGTAGATAAATGTAATGTTAGGTCTTTTAACATGACCCGAAGTAAAATTCTGTTTGAGTACTCTATTCTTAACAATGTTTTGTCTCGAGTATGTAGTAAGTTGGATCTTGGAGTCTTATTTGATGAAAAGCTTAGTTTTACAAAACATTTTGATAGAATTATATCCAAATCTAACGCAATGTTGGGATTTGTTTTGCGTAATACAAAAGATTTTAAAGATCCTTATACCTTAAAGTCTATTTTTATTTCATTAGTTCGTTCTCTTCTGGAATATTGTTGCATTATATGGGATCCCTATTATAATGTACATATAAAAAGGATTGAAAATGTTCAAAAGCGATTTACTAGAATTTGTGCGTATAAACTCAACTGGAATTTTGCACCGACTTATCTAGAGCGGTGTGCACTTTTTGGTTTGAAAACACTTCAAATAAGAAGAAAGTATCATTTAATAATGATGGCCAGAGATGTCATGATGAGCCATATCGATTGTGCTCAAATTCTCGGCCTTTTTAAACTCTATGCTCCTGAAAGGTATATAAGGCAAAGAGGGCTGTTTTATATTTCTTATCACAGAACAAACTATGGAAGCAGTGATGTTGTTAACAATGCGAGTGTTGCATTTAACTCTGTGTGCGATTTAATTGATGTCAGTCATGACAGGGAAACTTTTAAGAAAAATCTGTTGTCTATTATTTAAAAGTAACTTACAAAACCTTATTTTCTTTCTGTGAATATATATACTATTATATTGTAATCTTATTTAGTAATCTATAAGACTTGTGTCGCTAGATGATGATAATAATAATAAATAAATAAATAAAAATAAATAAATAACATCATTCAATTAACAGATTTATTTTATAAAATAGCTCCACCACTTTTTGTTCAACCCAGCCCTTCAATACGCTTCTCCACTCCACACTGAAGTGTCAGCCACATTGCAAAATATTTTTTGTGCCACACCTACTACTACTACTACTTCCACGCAGACAACTTTCACCACTGTCGCAAATTTTCTTATCTGTATGCAAAGTGAGCAGCAGCAGCAGCAGCATCAGTTTCTGCTGTCACAAACAGAGATATATGTATGCACAGCTACGCACAGACATACACATATACACACAAACACACATAGAAACGCAACGCACTCAAGCTACTGTCATGCATCTTCAAAGTTTTTTCGTTTTACTGAGTTGTCGTTGCAGTCCTGCATATATTAAAAACTTAAAAAGTGACTGATTTTAAGTTAGTTATGTGCTTTTTTTTTGCAAAGAATTAATTGGATAAGTTTAAATAAGCTAATTTAAGATGGATTTAAAAAATAAAAAACGTTGAGAACATTTTGAATTTGCTCAATATGATAAAAATTGTAGCATGCGATAAAAGTATGATATTAAATGTTACTCATACGCCAAAGAGAACAAGCGCTAATAAAGTTAATAAAAAATGGAATTTTCACAGGTCTTATTTGAGGACACGGATATCTTTGTTAATAAAACATATTTTCAGTTTGTTTGGTCGCTTAACACAAAAAACACAAAAAACCATCAGAATTTCGTATAATTTATTTTCCATGGAAATAACTCCGTTGTTTTTGAGTATATTGCATTCAATTTTTGCAGATAAATACAATTTAAGAACAAAAAACGGACCATTTCAGTGGTATTATCTAAGGGTAAACATGTTTAATTTTTTCAGAACGGGTCCAAAAAATTGTATTAACTTTTCTGTCTTAAAAAAACTAGCCTAGTGATTTTTTTAATAAATTATCTAATAATTTTTTTTCAAATGTTGTCGTTCGGAGTCTGCATGAGACCTCGGTCCAGTCCTCGATCAAACACAATTTGATCAATTTCGGAAAAAGTCCTTTCAAGGGGTAAAATGGCCAGTATATTTTTTATTTTTATATCTATTTGCAAACAAAAACTATTATTATTATTATTATAAACTATTATATAAATATGTTCGGCCGCTCGGCATCTATGTATTTTCAATCAATAGAAAAAACATATACATTTTAGTATGAGCTCTAAAGTAATTGAACTCTTTACGACCGTATGTCTGCTCTCAGCCACCAAAGTGTTTTTACCGTTCGAGTCGTATGTCTGCTCTCAGCGACCAAAACTACAATTAGATTATAATTAAAGATTATTTTGTATGTTCAAACAGAAAAATGTAAGGCGGAAGAAGCCAAAGTAATTATTTTTGTGACACATGTTGGAGACTTCTTTGGAAGATACCACACGATGTAGAACTATAAAATATAATTTTTGCATAAAATGTAACATTTTATTATGTTACAAATATCAAAAATATAATGAAGTTTAAAAAGAAAATAATAAATTTTTTTCCTTCATAATCTTGCAAACTGTGTATTACTGTTCTTTCCATGAAAATTAATTCAGATACATCCGATAGTTAACAATAAATACAAAAAATAATTAGATATTAACAAAAAATTAGTAAAAATTCATTAGAATAAAAATTAACATTAAAGACTTCAAAAATAAAAATACACTGGCGAGCAATGAAACTGACTCACTTTATTTTTTTCATTTATATGCTATTTTCTTCCACAAATTTTGATTTGCTGCAAAGATTTCAATGTCATATAAAACCTTGTAAAATTAACATATTCGTAGTTAATTTTTTTATTAACTTGACCATGACTAATTGTTACATATCAACTAAAACATAAAGATACAATTTTTTTTAAATTTTTCACTCTAGTTATTATGCGAAAAAGATGCAAAAAATCTATCCAGCTTTTGTAAAAATTGCAATTATATAAAATTTTAATATTTGCAAATTGAAGATGGACGCAACAGAAACTGAAGCAGCTCAAATAGTGGCATTATTGCATCAAGGCTTTAGTCAGCGCTATGTTTCCCGCGAATTGAACCATAGTCAATCTACGGTATCTATAGTTTACCGAAGATACCAGGAGACCGATTCCTTTAGTCGTAGACCAAGATCAAGTGGACAACGCGCTACTTCTGCAAGAGATGACCGATTGATCGTCACATCGAGTTTAAGAAATCGTCATGCCACCGGCGTAAGCCTCCAGAAAAGAGCTGTTGCAAGTGCATGGAGTAGCTGTTAGTGAGTGGACTATAAGAAGAAGGCTTAAGGAAGCTTCCCTCATCCCAAGAAGACCGGCAACAGGCCCAGAACTGACTGCAGCGCACCGACAAGCCCGTCTTATATTTGCTCAACAGCATGCAGATTGGAGTTTAGAACAATGAAGCTATGTTCTCTTCTCAGATGAGTCCAGAATGTGCGTACATGGCAGTGATAGAAGAGAACGCGTCTATAGGAGGCCAGATGAGCGTTATGCACAATGTTGTATTAGAAGAACACTGGCTTACGAAGGAGGATCTTGTATGATGTGGGCTGGAATATCATATAACGAAAAATAGACCTGGTTTTTATACATGGTGGAGGCAGAGGAAGTGGTTTAACGGCTGAACGCTATATACGGGAAATCTTGCAAGAGTATGTTGTGCCTTACCGAGCAATTTTAGGCGACTGCTTTATTTTCATGCAGGATAATGCTCGCCTCATATGGCAACATCGGTGCGTCGCTTTATTGCTGAAGCCGCCATTGAGTTCATGGACTGGCCCGCCCAAAACCCGGACCTGAACCTAATCGAACATATGTGGCTCCATCGACCGTGGATGGCTTGAAGTCAGCGCTTCTAGAGGAATGGCAAAGAATCCCACAGGAAACTATCAGAAAATTAATTCGTTCAATGAAAAACCGGTGCGAAGCTGTTATCAGAGACCGAGGTAGTAATACGGGTCATTAATTGTTGCTTTAGTTTTCCCTTGTAACTGTTAATTGCTTCAGCTTACTTTGTTGATGTAATTTTTACTTGATTAATTTCTGTATTTTTATTTGTTTTGCTTGATATAAAATTGACCACTGGTCGCAGAATAAAAAGAATTGTATCTTCAAACACAAAATTTCCTGGTTTTTTAAGTCGTGCTCTCAGATTTTTTTTATAGGAAAGGAAAACAAAGAAAACAGCATTTAAATTACAAAATTTAAGTGAGTCAGTTTCATTGCTCGCCAGTGTATATACAAAAATAGAACTAAAAACTAAAGCAAAAAATAAGCAGAAATAAAAAATAAAAAAAGATGTAGGGGATAATTAATTTTTTTTCATGACTGTAAGTGCTCTTGCACCTGTTAACTCATGTACTCGTTTACACCATAAAGAAATAGAAACCGAAACAACTTGTTTTCTCTCATCGTATGATCCTCCCGCTATTTTTGTTAATATACATAAATACCGTATAATGTTAATCTTTAAATACAGCTATCGATGGCTGTTTTGTTCGTTCTTTAATAAACTGTCAAGCTAACAAGATCACACAAAGTTTTTTATTCGCTCGCTATCCTACAAAATTCAGAAGTGGGATCTGATTTCATTTTCCAAGTTTTTTTTAATAAAAAAGTTTTAGTTTGTCGTGTGTTAAAAGTGGTTCGTAAAAATGTCTGAAAGTTTTAACCAGTTTCTAAATCAAGCAACTGTTGCTATTCTTAAAAACGTTTTGCGTTCCCTTAACTTGAGAACTGATGGCACTAAAGCGGTGTTAAAACTACGAGTGGAGAAAGCAGTTAGAAGCTTTACAGTGGAGAATCTTCAAGAGCTTGTCCAAAATTCCACGCTCGAAGGTAAGCCAAATAGCTCAGAATCAACCGATGACCACGAATCTGAGCAAGAGCAGGAGGAACAACCAGCTATTGTTCAGAGCAACGACATCGATGAGGAGCTTAACAACCTTCGAGAAGCATGCAAAAAGAAGGAGGAGATTATTTTGTTAAAGCGAAAAATGAAAGAGCTGCAGATGGAAGACGCCCAAGAAAATCCCAGGCCAAGGCCACATGTTTCGCATAACTTCAAAGACATGGAAGACTTATTGTGTCCATTCAGCGGAGATGACAACTTTCCCATAGATCGTTGGGTAGAACAGTTTGAAGAGTATGCTGAAACTCTTCATTTGGATGATCGAACCAAGTTCATTTTTGGAAAGAGACTCCTTGGTGGCACTGCGACGTTGTTCGTGAGGTCTTTGAAAACACGAAACTGGAATGAGCTGAGAGATGCACTTGTGGGTGAGTTTAAGCGCGTTGTTACTAAAGCAGATATTTTCAGTGAGCTAAATGCAAGAAAGAAACGACGTGATGAAACCATACAGCAATATGTATTGTCAATGCAAGAAATAGCATCGCATAACCCCATCGAGGAAGAAGATTTAATGCAATTTATCATCAAGGGCATATCTGATACCGAAGTCAACAAGAGTATACTCTACAACGCTAACAATATGGAACAGCTTAAGATTGCGCTTAGAAAGTACGAAAAGTTCAAAAACAACAGCCGTGACAGTTTACCAGCTAAGCCCAGTACATCTCAGACTCACAGCAGTCACAACAGGCATAACAATGTTCAATTCAAGGGAAAAGAATGCACCAGTAATGCACCTAATGTTTCGTATGCAAAAAGAGAGTTCACATGCTTTAAATGTGGTTCTCGTGGACATATTGCAAAAAATTGTTTAAGCAACAAACCAGTTTTGACTCTCAAGGCCAACAACGTCAACAACAGCAACAACGAAGATGTACAAAACGTTTGTACAGAAAATATCAACAACGTTTCTAATCATGAAAGCAGTCACATCAAACCGCAGTGTAGCACAGATTCTAATGATTTTGAGAAGAAGATTTTTTATCGATTTACTGATGGTCATTTTAAATGTTCGTGCACGCTTACGACGCTTTTGGACTCTGGGAGTCCAATAAGCTTCATTCAGGAGAAGTTCTTGCCGCAGTCGATGATTGTGCCATTGGATAAAAACGGTCGCTCGTATTGTGGAGTAAACAACAGTCCGCTTCAAGTGTTGGGAAGTGTTAATTCTTTTATATTTTTTGATAATTTAGAAACTAATTTATGTTTGCTTGTAGTCAAAAATCATTCAATGAGTTATCCTATTGTTCTTGGGAGAAATTTCATCGACAAAATTGGTATGGTGTTACAGAGAGCAGACAAGGAAACTGAAAAGCAACAAAATGTTATTTTGCCAAAGTCGTCAAGCAACGTGAATTGTAATCGTTCTTCAAATGTATCATTGTCGTCGTCAAGTAGTTGTCTAGAAACCGATGTTAGCATGAATAATATGTCATTATCGTCTTCAAGTCAATGTTGTCGTCCGCATGTAAGTACGTTTTGTGAAGAAGTTGATTTTATTCAACAAATTTTGAATATTGATGTGAGTGATGAAAAATCAGTGTTAAATATAAAAGTTAATCTGGATATACCTTATTATATTCAGGAAAGGGTAAAAGAAATAGTCAGGCCTGCATTTTGTGCAGATTTACAGACAGTTATGCCAGAGGAAAATCAATTTAAAATGAAAATAGTTTTGTCCAAAGATGTCCCGTTTCATTGTCCGCCACGTAGGTTACCCTATTCACATAAAATCGAATTAGAAAAAATTCTTGGTGATTTACTAAGTAAAGGTATAGTTCGAGAGTCTAGCTCACAATATGCGTCACCAATCGTTCTTGTTGAAAAGAAAAATAAGGAGTTTAGACTTTGTATAGATTTTAGAGAACTCAACAAAATTACCCTACGTGATAACTATCCACTACCTTTGATTGAGGATAATATTGATCGACTTAAAAATAAGAAATATTACACAACATTAGATTTAAAAAATGGTTTTTACCATGTTCAGCTTGAGGAGGAATCAATGAAGTATACTTCCTTTACCACCCCAATTGGTCAATATGAATTTACCAAAATGCCGTTTGGGCTTAAAAACGCCCCCTCTGTTTTCGAGCGTTATATGAAACATTTGTTTGGTAAATTGATATTGCAGTCAAAAATTTTGACTTATTTAGATGATATCTTGATAGCGACAGAAACTATTGAAGAACATCTAGATATTCTTAGAGAGGTCGTTGATATAGTCGTTACTAAAGGTTTGAAACTCAGATTGGATAAATGCGCCTTCTTACAAAGCGAGATTACGTATTTAGGTTATAGAATTACCGAAGCTGGTATAAGTCCAAATGATGTAAATCTCAAAGCCATTCAAAATTTTCCTCTACCTACTTCAACAAAGGACATACATAGTTTTTTGGGACTTTGTTCCTACTTTAGAAAATTTATACATCAATTTGCCAACATAGCAAAGCCTCTCTATGATTTGTTGAAGAAAGACACTACGTTTATGTTTGGTTCTAAAGAAATAGCAGTCTTCAACTTGTTAAAAAGCAAACTGATTTCAGCACCAGTTCTGTCGATCTATAGCCCACATAATTCAACAGAATTACATTGTGATGCCAGCACGCATGGATTTGGAGCAGTTTTGCTTCAAAAACAGAGCGATGCCAAATTCCACCCGGTTTTTTATTTCTCTAAACGTGCTACTGATGCTGAAAGCAAATTTCATAGCTATGAGCTTGAGACGCTTTCCATAGTCTATGCTTTAAGGCGATTCCGAATATACTTACTAGGTATTCCGTTTAAGATCGTGACGGATTGTCAAGCTCTTGTTTTAACTTTAAACAAAAAAACGTTGAATCCGCGTATATCACGATGGGCGCTGGAGTTACAATCATTCGATTATTCAGTTGAGCATAGGAAAAGCGATCGAATGTCACACGTCGATTCGTTAAGTAGATCCTTTAATATTTTGCATGTTGACGATGAATCGTTTGAATTCGTACTTGCAGCTGCCCAAAGACATGACCCTAATATAATTTCAATTGCTTCCGAGCTTCGTAAATCTGAAAGTCCGCACTATGATATGGTTGACGGATTAATATATCGAAAGACAAAAGATAAGATTGTGTTTTACGTCCCATCTCACATGGAGGAACAGGTTATCAGAACGCATCATGAGTCACTTTGTCATCTGGGCGTTGACAAATGTTTTGAGCACTTATCTGGAATCTATTGGTTTCCAAATATGAAGGAAAAGATAAGAAAAGTTATAAAAGGGTGTCTTAAATGCATTTATTTTTCACCAGAATCAGGAAAAACCGAAGGAATTCTCCATCCAATTCCAAAAGGAAAGTTACCATTCGATACCCTTCATATCGACCATCTAGGTCCATTTGCTAGCTCTCGTTCCAACAAAAAACACATCCTGGTGATGGTAGATGGTTTCACCAAGTTTACCAAGCTCTATTCAACCAAAAGCACTTCAAGTAAAGAAGCTATAGAATGTTTAAAAACATATTTTGCTAATTTTTCTAGACCTAACCGAATAGTTTCTGACCGTGGGACATGTTTCACCTCGAAAGAGTTTGCTGATTTTTTGCACGACAACAATATCCAGCATGTAAAGGTGGCCACCCACTCACCGCAATCGAATGGTCAGGTGGAACGGCTAAATCGCATAATAACACCTATGCTAGCAAAAGAATGTGAAGCGTTTACCACTAGTAATTGGGACAAGAACCTAGATAAGGTTGAGTTTGCTATTAACAACAGCGTGAATCGAAGTACAGGTTTTACACCTTGCACTCTGCTGTTTGGTAGGGATCAAAAAGGACAATTTTGCGACAGGGTTAAAGAGTATTTAGTAAATAACGTCGGAACTGAAGAAGTGAATCTAGATGAGGTTAGGGAAGAAGCTGAGGGAAACATTGGAAAAGAACAATTGAAAAACAAAAAGTATTACGATAAGCGTCATAAAAGTCCGACAGAGTATAAGCCAGGAGACTATGTCATGATAAAGAATGTTGACACTACGCCAGGTACAAATAAAAAATTATTAGCTAAGTTTCGAGGGCCGTACGAGGTTAAAAAGGTTCTGCCGAATGATAGGTATACTATAGGAGACATAGACGGTTTACAACTTACAAGATTGCCATATAAAGGTGTTGCTTCTCCTAATAATATGAGGCTATACGTAGTCCCTGAGACTGATTTAAAGTATGATGAAGACGAAGACGATAATGTTAAATAAATAACTTATTTTAATTAATATTAAAATAATACGATAACTTTTACTTTTGAATAGCGATGATTTGAAGCAAAGAATTAAAGCCGATTAAACTGATTAATTAAATATGCTTTTGTTAACATCTTATCAATAATGTTGATGGATATTTATTCCTTAATTTTTGAATGATAGATTTATTTTGCTTTTAAGTTTTTCGAATTTAAAAAGATCTCATTTATATTTTTCGAATATAAATTAAAAAAAAAAAATCAGCTGTTAATTTGATTTAAATTTTCAAAAATGTTAACTGATCTTTTACGTATTATGTGGATTTAAATCTCATTTTATATTTTCGAATATAAAACTTTAATAATTTAATTATTATTCAACAATATTATGTTTTAATTGTTTTAACACTTTGTATGTGGAATAGAAAACATTTTCTTAGAAACTTTGAAAAGTATTTAACTGTGAATTTAATGTTTTCATTTTGTAATATTTTCTATAAAACGAAATTTTTATTATTTTAATATTGATAATCCATACACTCAAATGTATTTATATATATATATATAAGATTTTAATGTTTTGAGAATTTAAAATTTATAAATTTATATAAGAGAAACTGTAATCGGGACGATTATACGGTCAGGATGGCCGAGCTGTAGGGGATAATTAATTTTTTTTCATGACTGTAAGTGCTCTTGCACCTGTTAACTCATGTACTCGTTTACACCATAAAGAAATAGAAACCGAAACAACTTGTTTTCTCTCATCGTATGATCCTCCCGCTATTTTTGTTAATATACATAAATACCGTATAATGTTAATCTTTAAATACAGCTATCGATGGCTGTTTTGTTCGTTCTTTAATAAACTGTCAAGCTAACAAGATCACACAAAGTTTTTTATTCGCTCGCTATCCTACAAAGACAATTTAAAAATTTATCAAAAAATATATAATAAAAAAAGAGTTGGCTGTGTCGTGGACACACCAGTAGGTTTTGACATGACGGTGCACAGTGCTAACGAGTGCGGAAAAAATTGCTTACGAAAAAAGTCATAAATTTATAAATATAAATATGCAGAATAATAGTTTAGAGTATTAATATTCTTCATGTAAGAGCACTTTGTGATATCTTTTCAATTACGGACACGCCACTCTTTAAAAGTTGACTTGAAAAGATGATGAAATTCTTCTTTTTACAATCTGACACTGTATATATCTTAATAAGGCGTAAATTTTAGTATAAGAAATATGCAAAAAATTAATTTATATATGTTTTATGTGTTTTAGAAAAAATTTTTTAATTAAAAGTAAACGTAAAAACATTTTTGTGAAACTAAGGACAGGTTCTAGAAATCTAAAAAAACCAAAACTGTGAAAAGCAATAACAAAAAAAAAGCATTTTTGTTTTTTTTTAGTTTTAGTATGTGGAATATGAACACTTTCTCAACATTTTCCCAAAATTTTGTTTGCCGATATTCAATAATTACGACTTTACGTTCACTTTTTTGGAGCATATTTTGGCGAAAATGAGCAATTTTATATGAAAAAATAACAAATTTTTCACAAAGTTCAAAACGCAATAAAATCAAAAAAAGCATTTTTTTTTTTAAATCTCTAATATGTTTAATATTAGTACTTCTTATATATTGCCCCAAAACTTGGTTTGCCGAAACTCATTAATAAAGATTTTACGCCCACTTTTCTGAAGCATGTTTTGTCGAAAATAAGCAATTTAAATGCAAAAAAAAAATTTTCTCAAACTTAAAAAAAAATTAATTTGCTTCATAAAACTTTCAAATAACACACGCTATCAAGAAAAAAGCCAAAAAAGAGGAGTAATGACAAATTATCTGAATCTTGTTTTAACTAAAATGCCCTTCACGTTTATACTGGAAAATTAGTTATATGGGAGATGGACGTGCTAGCCAGCCGATTTGGTTAATTTTTACACCAGTATTTATAGCTACAAAATAACTAAGTGTAGTAAATTTAAGTGATCTGGAGTAATTTTTCGTGTAAATATACCTGATTACCGATTTCAGTTATAAGGGTGGTGATCATATTAGTGAACCGATTTAAATCATTTTCACACCAGCTGTTTATAACTTTAAACCAACTATGTGTACTAGACATCTGCATGAATACATTCGAATGCCTCTTCAAAACATTTGCTTGATAAACGTATACTTACACTCTATCATTCTAAGCAACCAAGAACAAGTGAGTAAAAGAGAAAATGAAATGAAAACATTCGAGTACTTTACTCAAAGCAGATGTGTATTCGATATGAAATATATTCAAATATCTCTTGTTATACAGCGAGTTAGACAAATACATACCAAGTATAAAGAAATGTACTCGTTTAAGCAAAGGAATTTGCGCTGTTGGCGGCATGTATGCTCTTGCTTGCATGTTTATGCAAAGTTTTAAGGAAAGGTGAAACTTTGTTTTTTAGTCATAAATAAAAACAAATTTTAATGTTATTGAAAATTATTTATATGTTAAATTAAGTTGTTTTATGCCTTAACCTATTTTTGGCCGTTTACAGTGCTCGACGCCGCACGTTTGGAAAATATTAGAAAAATATTAAACACAACTTAAATATCACTAAAATTTAAAAATCAAAAATCTATCACTTTTCAGGACACTTGTTTGCTTCAGAGTGTCCAATTTCTGACTAGAGAAAGATTTTCTTATTCGTTTTGTTTGAGTTAGCAAAAAATAAGTCTATATGTGTGCACAATAAGAATGAACGACAACAATAGCGACAAAAGCTGCACAGCACAAGATAAATTCGAAAATTTCTTGGTGTATTTCAGATGTACTCGGTATGTAAATGTGTATCTCGAATACATAGCATTGTAGTCTGCAAAAAAGCAACTGTACAAAGAGAACAAACGATAAGCAAGTTCTGTACTCATTCTGTTGAGATTCTGCCGAATGTTGTACAGTGCTCGCTTCAGTTTTTATTTGTTATGAAAGTACTGCACTCTAGCTTAAAATATGATTCGAAATGTTGTTCATAGCAGTTGTGTATACTTTGCAGCAGGCAAAGCAAATGTATTCATGCAGATGTCTAATGTGTACCACATTTTATTGATCTAGAATAATAGCTTGAGGAACTATTTCATATTGCCGATGTCGGTTATATGGGAGGTAGGCGTGCCATTCATTTCATTTAAACAAAATTTAGTGAAAATAATTCTTTTTTCGTAAAACTTATTTTCACAAAATTTCATGATTCTAGGATAACTGCTTCGATTTTTGTCCACTCGATATGGGCGGTGTTTCTTGTTGTTATTGTTGTGTTCTGTTGTTGTTGTTGTGTTGTTGGTGTTGATGTCGATGTTGATGTTGATGTTGATGTTGATGTTGGTGTTGATGTTGATGTTGATGTTGATGTTGATGTTGATGTTGATGTTGATGTTGGTGTTTATGTTGATGTTGATGTTGATGTTGATGTTGATGTTGATGTTGATGTTGATGTTGATGTTGATGTTGATGTTGATGTTGATGTTGATGTTGATGTTGATGTTGATGTTGATGTTGATGTTGATGTTGATGTTGATGTTGATGTTGATGTTGATGTTGATGTTGATGTTGATGTTGATGTTGATGTTGATGTTGATGTTGATGTTGATGTTGATGTTGATGTTGATGTTGATGTTGATGTTGATGTTGATGTTGATGTTGATGTTGATGTTGATGTTGATGTTGATGTTGATGTTGATGTTGATGTTGATGTTGATGTTGATGTTGATGTTGATGTTGATGTTGATGTTGATGTTGATGTTGATGCTAATGATGATGTTGATGTTGGTGTTGATGTTGATGTTGATGTTGATGTTGATGTTGATGTTGATGTTGATGTTGATGTTGATGTTGATGTTGATGTTGATGTTGATGTTGATGTTGATGTTGATGTTGATGTTGATGTTGATGTTGATGTTGATGTTGATGTTGATGTTGATGTTGATGTTGATGTTGATGTTGATGTTGATGTTGATGTTGATGTTGATGTTGATGTTGATGTTGATGTTGATGTTGATGTTGATGTTGATGTTGATGTTGATGTTGATGTTGATGTTGATGTTGATGTTGATGTTGATGTTGATGTTGATGTTGATGTTGATGTTGATGTTGATGTTGATGTTGATGTTGATGTTGATGTTGATGTTGATGTTGATGTTGATGTTGATGTTGATGTTGATGTTGATGTTGATGATGATGTTGATGTTGATGTTGATGTGGATGTTGATGTTGATGTTGATGTTGATGTTGATGTTGATGTTGATGTTGATGTTGATGTTGATGTTGATGTTGATGTTGATGTTGATGTTGATGTTGAAGTTGATGTTGATGCTGATGTTGATGTTAATGTTGATGTTGATGTTGATGTTGATGTTGATGTTGATGTTGATGTTGATGTTGATGTTGATGTTGATGTTGATGTTGATGTTGATGTTGATGTTGATGTTGATGTTGATGTTGATGTTGATGTTGATGTTGATGTTGATGTTGATGTTGATGTTGATGTTGATGTTGATGTTGATGTTGATGTTGATGTTGGTGTTGGTGTTGGTGTTGGTGTTGGTGTTGGTGTTGATGTTGATGTTGATGTTGATGTTGATGTTGATGTTGATGTTGGTGTTGGTGTTGGTGTTGGAGTTGGAGTTGTTGTTGGATTTGGAGTCGGTGCTTTTCTTTTAGATTTTTTTTTTGCTTCCCCATTGGTTGTGCTCTAATTTCAATTAATCCAGCAAAAGTGATGCATATGCGTCACATTAGGCGGTTCCCTGAGTGCCTCTGACACTCCGTCAATTTTTTTTTTATTTTTGTCACATGCCCGAAGACCTCACCTTCGTTTTCGTTCGTTAAAATTTACCGTTGCACCAGTAGTCACAGAGCTAAAAATCCATGCAACGTTTTTTCATTGCTGTAGCATTTTTACTGCATTATGTAATTGCATCCCCTAAATCATGACAACAAGAATATTTTTTTGTAATTTAGTTGTGAAGCCTTATAACACATCCATGCTGTCGTAAAACAAAATTTACCGTGGCACTCCTCCTTAGTGAGTAATAATTCCATGCAACGATATTACATTTCTGTTACATAAGCTGCTATATTCACGACCTGACGACGCCGGAATTTTTTTTTTATCATTTTGGTCGTAAAGCCATGTATAAAACCTTCATTTTCCTTTTTAAACTTTTATCGTAGGTTACTCAGGTTAGGTACTCATTGAGTAAAAATTCAATGCAACGCCGCTGCATGAATGTTGCGTTATCGATCTTTGAGCGGCTCTCTCAGCGGCCGCATGGCGACAGTAAGTTTTTTTCTAATTTTGTTGTGAGGGCTTACAGTAGGCCTTTATTGGCGTATCGTATTTTTAGTCCTAGCACTAATACTCAGCGAGTAATAATTCCATGTAACAAATTTTAAGTTGTGTTGCTTAAACAGTTCCATATGCGACCGGATGATGTTTTGAATTTTTGTTTCATTTTTATAATGAATTCAAAGAATTAACCTTTACGGCCATACCATTTTTTTAATCATAGCTTTTATACTCAGCGAGTAACAATTCAATGTAACGCTCATGAATTTTGAAAAAATTAATTTTTCAACTTTTTTTGGAAACCTGAGCGGTACAACGTAACTTCGTCACGTCAATAATCATGTAAACTCAAATGTATGCTAGCCCCACTATTTGCCAGGGATGACTCCATCTCACGGTATATCACATGCCAGTCTGCTTCTAATACTTCACGCACAGCATCGATGTTTTCCGCCACCACAGCCATTCTTAGACGATATTCATGATTTTTGTCTTGGAGAGAACCACGAACACGCTCGAACTCATTGAACTAGCGTTTTACAGTCGCTGGGTATGATGCTTCATCGGCAAAAGTCGAAAGTCTTATTTCATCGTTCGACATGTCCTTTCCTTCTCAATCCATGTCCAAAATCGTCAAAAAAATCATCACCCTACAATATTCAGGAGTTAATTCCATTTTTATGCTGAAATACAATTTTTAAACCACTGTAAACAACACAATAGGCACACATAGATGAAAACCTAGTGATTAAGTTTTTGATAGAAAATGACAAATTTTCAAATGGAACTGACAAAATTCATCTGGCAATGCTTAGTGTTGCCTAGACGCAAGACTTAAAAGGTAGCCTATTTAATTTGTGTTCAGATGTGTAAATACGACTGTGTCTTAACTTCTGCTTTTTTATTAATGGTTAGTAAAGAATGACTGACTAAGGGTGTGTTATGAACTTTTTATAAGAGTTGAACACTCACGCAATTACTTGAAAAGGGAAATTTAAAAAGTGAAACTCAAAAATAAAATACAAAAAATACAAATGTTGGCATTTTATTATTGTAGTTACCCTCAATTAACCAAATATTTCCACTTGTTTTTGTTTTTTATTTTGTGTTGTTTTCCTTTTGCTAAGTTCAAGCGTCATTTCATCAGTAAATTTAACAATAACAATAGCTACAACAAAATCAAGAAAAAAACACATGTGTTAAGTCTGAGAGTAAGAGTGGGAGCGTGAGTGCAAATGAGCGGCACCTAGAGGCAATTTAAAATTGTTTTTTTTCCCTGCTAACCGGCAAAACAAGTCCTTGAAATGACAACGCATGCCGTGAAACATTTTGAGAGGATGTTGCATAGACAAAAACAAAAAGAAAACAAAAAAAAAAAAAAACAATTTCATAAAAGCTTAACACATCTATATAAATAAGTGTTTTCGCAAATATATGTGTGTATTTGTGTGTGTATGTATGTGTGTGTTTGAGACCGCTAATATATATGTATATGGCACAGTGCTGCACAAAACGCAAAATATGCGTCATAGAAAAAAAGAAGGAAACAGTTAGAAAAATTCGTCCTTTTTCTCTTCTTAGTTCAATGTGCTGTTGTTATTGTTGTTATTGTTAGTGCTGTTATATTTGTTGTTGTTTTGTGTATGTGTGGGTGTGTGTGTATTTTTTTTATGCTATTGTGATGTTGCGTTTTATTTTATTTTCTAGTTCGTTTATTATTTATGTGTGCTTATTTTTTTTTTGTTTGTTTTTTTTCCTGCTGTTGTTGTTGTTGTTGTTGTTGTTGTTGTTGTTGTTGTTGTTGTTGTTGTTGTTGTTGTTGTTGTTGTTGTTGTTGTTGTTGTTGTTGTTGTTGTTGTTGTTGTTGTTGTTGTTGTTGTTGTTTTGTTGTTTTGTTGTTCTTATCATTTAATTTTCTTCCTACTATTTTATGGTTGTTGTTGTTGTTGTTTTTACATTGCTTATAAGAATTCACATTTTAGGCACACACACGATGCCTTTCTTACGCCCCTTTTTTCAATACGATTTTACTCGCCTTTCACTGCCTTTTTTCATGCTTTGTCATCGCTTCAATTTTTTTTTTCTATGTGTATAAATTTTTTGTGTTTTTTTTTTTTGTTGTTGTTATTGTTGTTTTGGTTGTTTTTGTTATTTTTGTTGTTGTTGTTGTTGTTTTGAAATATTTCAGCATTTTATTTGCACATATATTATTTATTTTTGTTTGTTTTTTATTCATTTTTTCATGCCTTTTACATTCTTCTACACATTTTTTCTCTCACTCTCCACTTACTATATATTCTATGCTGCTTCGTTTTTTCTGTTTTTTTGTTTGCTTTTTGTGCTTTTTAACGTCTGCGTGTGTATAAAATAAATGTAGGTGAAAAATACATAAATAATGAAAACCAAGTAAGAGGCTTTTCTCAATGTGTCTCTGTTAGAGTATGTATGTGTGTATGTGTCATATTGTGTTCTTGTTTATGTGTATAATACGCCTGTATAATGACGTGAGTGTGTTTGTGTCTGCCTGTAGGTTAGCAGCTTGTAAATACATATGTAAAAAAAGGCACAAAAGTAGCAAAAACTAAGGCAGCAGCAGCATCAGCAACTGCAGCAGCAGCAGCAATAGCCGTTGACAGCATTTTGCACGAGTCTTTATTTTTATGTGTTTTTTTTTTCTCTTTCTCTATTGCCATATTCCTCTAGCTGTTTGTCCTTTAAGCTTCACTGACAGTGCGTAGATATTATTGACATTGCTGACTAGCAGGCGAAAATTATTTGTTTAAATGTGCAACCTTTTTGCTTCCCTTCATCTTCCTTTTTCAACCATTTTTAATATTATGACCATAAATTTAAAATTTCAAATATTATGCTTAGCTGCTGTTATTGCTCTGTGGTTACGCTCGCTTTCATGTCTAAGGCTCATTATTTGTTTTTCTTGTGGTTTTTCATGGTTTTCTCATTGTCGCTGTTGTTGTTATTGTTGTTGTTGTTGTTGTTGTCTTCAATAAATTTTCATTTCATTCCCATATGTTTGCAATTAATTTTAATCACTCATACGCAGCGGTGTTCAGCCACGCCTCAAGCATTGCTATCGCTGCTTTGGACTTACTTTTATTTTATTATTAGCAGAATTAATGATGGGCTAACACGTTAGGTTTCAGTTGTGTGGCGTTGTTGCTGTAATTTTGTTTCTTTTTTTTTTGTTGCTATTTTTGTTTATGTTATTGTTGCCGCCTTGCAATTAAATGCCATTTAAAAACTTGCTCACATTAATTATGCGTTAAGTTACACTCCACTTGGCTTAATGGGGCGTTTTAGCTGCGGTGATTTAAGAAGTTTGCATTTTTGAGCTATTTTTCGTTACTTATTTCTTAATTTTTCACGCAACGTCGTGAGTAGTGGGCAATTTACTTTTATTTTAGCTTGAGTAGTAGAATTATTAAAATAAAGTGAAACAGCGGTAGGAGTAGGCGGAAGTAGACACATTTCTTTTTTTTATAATCTCAAATAAATAAAATTTTTCAAATTTAAGGAATTTTGTTTTGACTTGACAATGTTTACTGTTACGTTTTACTGCAAAGGTTTCGCAATAAGTTGAAAAAAGTATTTTTCTAATATGCATCGTCGTTGCATGGAATTATTTCTTGCTGATATAAGTGCTCTGATAAAAATTATGACACGACCGATTGCCGTGTGATTGGCATTACGGCTAAAATATAAAAAATAATAACAATATCAACATGATGCAGATGTAGCTGATTAACCGTTTCATTCCCAAGGTTGCTTGTGGGCAACTTCGGGCTTTGTGACTCTGTTTCTAGTTTGGGACCCTACCGACTTTTAACAATAAATTTTAAATAATTGATTGAAATGTGGTAAATAACAGGAGAAAATCTAAAAGACGAAAATTAATTTTTATAACATGCCTTTAAAAGTTATTCTGATATTTGACATCGCCAGGACTTATTTGGGGCTGAAAGAGTTGAGCAACGAAATAAAAAATTTGTTGCATAGAATATTAACATACGGTTTAAATTCTTCGATGAGAAATATTATATCACAGTTAATGTTTTTACTCCTCCTGATAAAAATATACAAAAAATCCTTGACGTCATGAAATCGCGGAGAGAGACATTATAAAATAAAAAATGCAGCAATGATGCAACGGCGTTACATTAAATTGTTACTCGTTGATTATATATGGCATTGTTAATTTAATCAAATGTAATTTAAGAACTAAGAATTGACCTATCCACAGAAATAAAAACAAAAAATTATTAGATCCTCAAGTCTCGGAGGAGTAGGTTCTGCAACAAAAATACAATATTTTTGCATTGGAATATTACTCGCTTAGTAGAAGTGTAACGAGAAATTAAATTTACGACTGCAAAATATGATTCTTTGACCTCATAATAAAAATTAAAAAAATTTGGAGCAGCGGCAATACGAAGGCAACTCTTTAATACAGTAAAAATGCAACAATAATGAAATTTGAATATACGACAGTGAAGCTAAGGTTTTCAACCATATGATACAAATAAAAACAAATGGTGCCTTATGCCTCTTAAGAGGCCTATGAGCGCAGCCCCCGCCACGACATAAAAATCGTGCTTGGTGACTTCAATGCCAAGGTGGGAAAAGAAAATATCTTTGGCCCAACAGTCGAAAAGTTCAGCCTCCACGACAATACCTCCGATAACGGAATGAGGCTGATTGACTTTGCCGCAGCGCGAAACATGGTCGTTAGTAGCACTAGATTCAAGCATCTCAATATTCATAAAGCAACTCGGCTGTCTCCTGATCAAAAGACGCGCAACCAAATTGATCACGTTTTGATTGACGGAAGGCACTCTTCCAGTGTTTTAGATGTACGCACGATCCGTGGTGCCAATATAGACTCGGATCATTATTTTGTCGCAGCCAAGATCCGTACACGCCTGTGCGCAACGAAGAATGCGCGCAATCCAGCACAGAGAAAGCTAGACGTCGAAAAGCTGCAATCAAAGCAAACAGCCGAAGACTTCGCTACTCGACTCTCACTCCTGCTTCAAGAAAGCACTCCTCCGATCGACGATATATGCGCGCAGTGGAATCATATTTCCCACTCTATGCGTACGGCTGCCAAAGAGGTGATTGGCTATCACCGCCCTCGCCGAAACCAGTGGCACGACCAAGAGTCTCGCGACGCCACTGCAGAAAAAGATGCCGCCTACAAAGGCACCCTGCAGTCGGTTGTAACGCGTGCTGCTAAGGAGCGATACAAAGAGAAGAGGAGGGAAGAGAGACGCATTTTCAGGCGAAAGAAAAGGGAAGCGGAAATGCGTGAGTGCGAGAAAATTGAGATGCATGGTGACAGGAATGAGGTCCGAAAATTTTTCGAAAAAATAAGACGCCTGGCCGATGGTTTTAAGACCGGGGCCTCTTCCTGCAAGGATGAAAATGGGAATCTAGTGACAGATATCCAGAGTACACTGATGATGTGGAGGGAACACTTCTCTAGGCTTCTGAATGGCGACGACGACAACAATCCCGCCAATAGAGATGATATTCCGGAATCCCCAATTTTGGACGTCAGCGTTGAAGTTCCGCTGCCCGACCATAGTGAAGTCTTGAAAGCTATAGCTTGGCTTAAAAACAACAAAGACGCAGGAGCCGATGGCTTACCGGCTGAGCTCTTCAAGAATGGAGGCGAAGCTCTATTTAAATGCATTCATGAGCTTCTATGCAGAATATGGTCGGAAGAATGCATTCCAAACGATTGGAACCTCAGTGTGCTCTGCCCAATCCACAAAAAAGTAGATCCCACAATTTGCGCCAACTACCGTGGGATAAGCCTTCTGAATATCGCATATAAGGTCCTGTCGTGCGTACTATGTGAAAGACTGAAGCCCATCGTAAACCAGCTGATTGGACCTTATCAGTGTGGCTTCAGACCTTGCAAATCCACCATAGACCAGATATTTATGCTACGACAAATCTTGGAGAAGACCCTAGAAAAACAAATCGACACACACCATCTTTTTGTCGATTATAAAGCCGCCTTCGACAGTCCAATAAGGAATCATCTATACTCCACCATGTCTGAATTTGGTATTCCTGCAAAGCTCATCCGTCTTTGCAGAATGACACTGAGCAACACAAGCAGCACAGTTAAAATCGGGAACGATCTCACTCCTCCATTCGATACCAAACGAGGTTTCAGACAAGGGGATTTCTTATCGTGCGACCTGCCTCAAACTAATGATGGAGAAGATCATCCGATCTGCTGATTTGAGACGCAGTGGCACGATATTCTACAAAAGTATTATGCTGCTGGCGTATGCTGATGATATCGATATCATTGGCCATAATACGAGCGAAGTCAGCGCAGCATTCTCCAGGTTAGCGAAAGAGTCGAGTCGAATGGGTCTTGTAGTGAACGCAGATAAAACGAAATACTTAGTGTCAACAAATAAACAGTCCCAGCGTCTTGGAAACCACGTCACTGTTGACAACATCTCCTTCGAGGTTGTTAAGGACTTCGTCTACCTGGGATCCAGCGTAAACTCTTTCAACGATGTCAGTATTGAGATAAAGCGAAGGATAACCCTTGCCAACAGGTGTTACTTTGGGCTGAGTAGGCAATTGAGAAGCAGAGCCCTCTCTCGACGAACAAAACTCACGCTCTATAAGTCACTAATCATGCCCGTCCTATTATATGCAGCACAAACCTGGACGTTGAGCAGTTCTGATGAAAAGACTTTGGAAGCCTTCGAGAGAAAGATCCTTCGTAAGATCTTCAGTCCAATCTGCGTCAATGGTGAGTACCGAATTCGATAGAACCACGAGCTGTATGAGCTGTACGCTGACATCGACGTAGTTAAGCGTATTAAAATTGAGCGGCTCCGCTGGCTAGGTCATGTTGAGCGAATGGAAAACGACGCTCCAGCGAAAAAAATATTCGATTCGGTGCCCGGTGGTGGTCAACGCAGAAGAGGACGCCCACATCTTCGTTGGAAGGATCAGGTGTTGGATAACCTGACTACACTTGGTGTTTCCAACTGGCGCCAGCAAGCGCAAAACAGAAATGGCTGGCGCAATTTCTTATACGAGGCCAAAACCGACCTTCGGTTGTAAGCGCCAGATAAGTAAGTATGTAAGCCTTATGCCTCTCGGGGGACCACTTAAAGTAACCTATATGAACCATCTTTGCAATATGAAAAAGCAAACGAAAAAACAAAGGGAAAATAAAAATAAAATTAAGATAAGGATAAGTACTATTAGAAGAATTTCAATAAGGATATTAGAAAAATAAGGTTGGTAAATAATAATAATTTGAAAAGAACACAGCGTGACGACTAAAAAAGCTTTGCCAAACTTTATAGAAATTCTTAAAGAGGAACATGTTATGAGTCCATCGCACTTGGTCTGACCTATCAATGTCAACACAATTTTTTGTAAATTATTTTTAATATTGAAGTGTTCGAATTTGGTTGTGCCGACATTCACTGAATTCTTACAGCTATTTGTCTTGTTGAAAATGAAAAAAAAAATTCCACTTCTTCTCAGTAGAATTTTACGTAGAATAAGGATGCAAAAAAATACAATAAAAAACAAAATGAAGCGTGTAGCGAGGCAAATTTTTTAATTTTTTTTTAATTTCATAAAATAAATTATGAATCAATGTGAACGTTGGCATTAGACCAGCCATAAGACCACACCATCTAATCAGAAGCATTTTTGCAGGAAAATTTAAAAAAAAAAGTTGTTTTTACCGAACGTAGGGGTCAAGCATTAAAGTATATCTTCGGCATTTACAGGTCCTCGACCCCAATGACTTTTAAAGCAAAATAATTTGGAGTCCTCGGAATAAAAATAAAAAAAAAAAAAAAAAAATAAATAACTGGCCATTTCAGCCCGTGAAAGTACTTTGACCTAGCTTCTTATGATCAATTGTGTTGTGCGTGTTATTAAATTTGTACACAATTGAACAAGAAACGGACCTACAGGTTTAACGCCTACTCCGAATGGCGATGAACGCAATGTTCTTGTTCTCAAGAAGCTTTACATGGCATTTTGATTACTCTCTGAGGTTTGCCATTATCTGCAGAGAGGTGGTGGCCGTACAGAAAAATTATTTTAATTCAGATAATTTTCTGTCGCTGCTGGGATTCGAACCCGGGTCTCCAGGTTCGTTGACATAGAGGCCACGCACTTTAACCAACTACGCCATGGACGGAGTAAAAATATGATATTGATATTTCATTCTGTAAATGCCAAAGATATAAAGAAAGACTTAAACGTTCGGTAAAAATTTTTTTTTTCGAAATTTTCTTACAAAAATGCTTCAAATTGGATGGTGTGCTTCGAATTCTTTTTTTTTTATCACGCTCTAATGCTTAAAACTGTTAATTCGTTCCATGGTAACTTTTATATTTCTAAAAATCTATATTGTAATGTTCTAGATCTATGTTGCTTTTAACATTTCTATTCAATGAGTCAAAGATGACCAAAATCGGTTGAGATATGACAAAATAAGAGCACTTTGCAAATAGCAAACATATAAAGGGTTTTTCATTAATGACTTGACAACGATTTTTTTTTTAAATAAAACGCAAACCATTTAAGATATTTCAAAAACTTTATTATCGGCTTGAAGTACAATCAAAACATTTATGAATGGAACTTGACTTCGTTCATATGGCCACCGCAGGCACGTATGCAGCGGTCGCTTTGTTGGACCCAATTTTCGATGATTCACATATTTCGGACATTATTTCACTGTTGGCTCTGAGTTCTTCCAACGTCGTCGGTTTGTTGGCGTAGACTATTGACTTGACGTAGCCCCAAAAAAAATAGCTTAGAGACGTTAAATCGCACGAATGAGGCGGCCAATCGACTGGCCCATTTTTTGAGTTAACACTCTCATCAAACTTACTCTTCAATAAATCGATTGCAACGTGTGCTGTGTGGCTTGTGGCACCGTTCGGTTGGAACCACATGTCGTCCAAGTTCATATCTTTCAACTTGGACCTAAAATAATCGGTAATCATGTGGCGATAACAATGGCCATTCATAGTAACGTTACGATCGCTATCGTCGATGAACAAATATGGACCAATGACGCCGCCGGCACCAAACAGCTATTTTTTGTAGAGGAAGTGATGATTCATGAACCACATGCGGATTTTCACCCGGCCAATAACGCATATTTTGCTTATTGACGAACCTATTGAGCAAAAATGAGCTTCGTCACTGAAGATGATTTTGCGATGAAATTCATCGTCTTGGTGTATCTTTTCCAGAGCCCAATCGGAGAACGTACGTCACTTCAAATGGTACTTTGGCATCAATTCTTGAGTCAGCTTGATCTTGTATGGGTCTAAACCAAGATCCTTACGCAAAATTTGCCATAAAATAGTCTGGGCGATGCCCAATTCTTGAGAACGCCGTGGAATTGACTGTTTTGCATCGTTTGCTACGGACGCCTGAACGGTAGCTATATTTTCGACACTACGACCAACCCGTTGTCTCACTGACAGGGCATCATCACACAACGAATATGTAGACTCAAATTTTTGCACTAAACTTGTTATTGTCTGTCTACTAAGGCGAGAATTACGACCTGCAATTTTCGGTCGTTAACGCTCTTAAAGTTGAGATCACCGACTTCAAATTTCGGTAGTCAATTTTTCTAATTTGCAGACGTTTTTCGTTCGTGTACTTTACCACGATAAAAATTTTGAGTTTACTGAATAAATTGATAGTGACAGTTTGATGATTAGTGAAAGGATGCGTTCAGAAATTTAATCCAAAGTTGCCAAGTCCCTATTGCAAAACTCTTTGCAATCCGAAAGAGTTTTTACACCGTTTCGTTACCGTAGACGAAGCATGGATATATGACAATACACCAGAAGTCAAGGAATAGTCAAAGTAGTTAAATTCTCCGGCTGAACATACACCAAAGAAGGCCAAGGTGGGTTTGTCGGCCTTGTTCGCCATGTCTAATTGGCCTGTCATGTCGACAGTTTTTTGGGATGCATGTGAAATCATTCACATCGATTACCTTGAAATGGGTAAATTGGTCATTGGCGAGTGTTATTCACAGCTGTTGGACAGATTTTTGTGAAGAACAAAGTTCTCAAGATGACTACAGAAGTTCATATTCTTCAGATTAAGCCACATGCGACTATTTTCTATTTTCAAACTTGGAAAAAGGCTCGGCGGTAAGAGATGTGGCTTGAATGAAAAGGTCCTCACTGAAACAAATGCCTTTTTTGAGCACTTTGATCAAATATAATCTTTAAATAGAATAAAAAAAAAATGGAAAAACGCAGATTTAAGCGAAAAGAAGACTATGTTGAGATAAAAAAAGCTCAAGCCTGTGTTAGATCACACGGGCGCATAGGTCAGACGTAGAATACGTTAGTCATTAACAGCCTTATTCAATAGATTTCCTTAAACAACCTTTAAACGCTTGTTTAGTTACGCACTGTTTAAGGCTTTACGCAGCTTCTATGCAACCTTGCTAACATTGTTATTCATAAACATTTTTTCATTTTCTACTTATGATTGTAAGGTTTGTGTCTGAACTATAGAAAATCTCTACAAAAATTAAGAATTCCTATGGATTTACAATGGCCGCCGCATAAAAAAATGCTGCAAAGGGCGCATATGGAGCATGTCTTTGATATTAAAAGAAAAGACAAACAAAAATCATGGTTGTATTTACGTAACCTTTAAACGCCAATTTCGGCGTTTAAGTTACGCAGCTCTTAAACAACTACGAAAAATGTTTATGAATAACGTTTTCTTGTTTAAAGCCCGTTTAAAATTACACTGCCTCTAAAATGTGTTTATGAATAAGGCTGTAAGACATTGAGGATGTCTTAAAGACGTGGCCAACTGGGTAAGCACAATTTTGTTTCTCTGCTTCGCTTATCAATGTTGTGTATGTACACATCGTTCGCTACTTGGTCATTATACTTCTTCTCTTTCTCACACTGGTTCTGTGATGAACACACAGATAATCGTACTGGTCTTACACATGATGTTATAATACATAATACATAATTTGAAGGAGTTAAATTTTGATTTACTTATAGAATCAAAAAAATTATATGTAGCAATATGATTATTTAAATACAAATCAAAAGAAGACATATTAAATATGTTACGACCATACTTGAATTTTCTTCAATGCATGCATAAAGTATTAAAAACTTATAATGAAAGTGACAAACATTTTCTCAAAATTTTGTGCTCCAGATCAATACCCCCGTATAACGTATTCTACGTTAAAACAGTTTTCTGCCGAAAAAATTACCTTTTATTCGAAAAGTTAGTGACTTATCTAATTGCCCTCGTACTTTAAAAATGTAATATCATGCACTTGTGAGATCGATACTTATCAGTATGCGTGCATCCGCTTCTTTTATTTGCAGGCCTTTTTAAGTATCAACATCATTTACAGCTGTATTCTAACAAAGATACAAAAGACACCTCAGTATTAATTGATACAGAAATTCCTAATGTGTTTTACGTGGACACCTGCCGTATAGGCTTAATTCTACGTTGCTCCATAGCACGGGTATCAATTGATACAGAAGTCACAATTGATACAAATTCCTATTCTGAGCACTTTGAAAAAGCTCTTTCTGTATTGAAATAGTGATGAGCAGCCAAGCAGACCACAAGCGAAAAATTCATATATACCTGTGGGCAAAAAATACCGGAATCCCCAAAAAATGTCTTTAGGGAATTCCGGGGATAGGGACAAATGTTTTTTTTTAAGTTGGAACTATACTCACTGATATCTGTGCCATATTACACGTCAAAATATTCATTAATATTTTTTTTTTATACGTGTCCTTTTGTTAATAGCGTTCAATTCCTTCTTCGATTCGTTTTCTATATCTTATATCGATTCAAAACGGTGTCAACGTAGCGGCCTCTTGACTTAAGCGAATACCCAGAAGTCACATGGTACTAAGTCAGGCGAATACGGTGGTTGCGGAATGATATGGTTCGAGTTTTTGGTGAAATGATCACGAATAACGAGTGCACCAATTTTGACACCAATCGAGATTTCACTTTTCTTAGGCCCAAATGATCACTCAAAATGGTTTTCACTGATCCTTCCGATATTCCAACAAAGTCAGTAAGGTCTCGGACTGTCAATCGACGATTTTGAAGCACCAATTCTTTGATTTTGTCGTCCTGGCCGTGCCTCGTCTTCAACGCTTCTCTTTAAACATTTTGAGCTTGCTCATCGAAGGCCTTCTGTAACATTTTTAACGATTCGGCAGCAGAAATTTCATGCCAGACACAATATTTCATGGAACTGTGTTTTCGAATACTTTCAGACATTATTAAAAACGAAAAATGCACTTTTTCTATTCACAAAAGGACGCGTGTATCAAACACTAATGAATTTTTTGAAGTGTAATTTGATACAGATGTCAGTGACAGTAGTGTCAACTTAAAAATAAAAACATTTGTCCCTATCCCTGGAATCCCTTACTAAATTTTTTGGATAATAAAATTCCGGTACTTCTTGCCCACAATACAAATACAATTTATAAAAACCAAAAATATTCTCTTTGAATAACTCTTGAATAAAGATATAAAATCTCATCTCTCAAAATGTTATCTATATTTATATCTGATAGACTCACAGACAACAGACCTCCAATCTCTTCTAAAGCTCATTTCCTTTAATGTTGCATTAAGATATTTAATGTCATGTCTACACAGAGAGTTTAGCTTGAGTTTAGTTTTAAATTAACCATAGCTGTTCACACAGAGATGCGTCGGCAGAATTGTGTTTAGTGTGACATTTCTTTGTTAACTTTTGTGTTCTCATATTTTGTCGGTACATCCACCACCGTTGTATTTATTCCACTTGAGGACAAGGCTGCAGCTATTTCTGCGTACACATGCGAATTCTTCCTTGCGCTGTGCAATTTGGAATTTTTATCGGCCCATACTAATATGAAGACCTCATCTTCTACACTTGCCCAAGTTCTTTTCTTCGCTTTTTTGTTAATTTTTTGCAAATAGTAAATTGCACAAACAAACAGCTGTTTTGACATTTCTCACCACAAAATTGTACAAGATGCCCTTGAACGTACCTTTTTGTAAGAACATTAGCATATTTTTAGGGATTTCTCAAATTAAGTTTTGATAAACACAGAAACAAAGTTGAGTTTAGTTGAGTTTCATCCTTCAAAATTGTACTGGAGAATTTAAGAGTTTATATTGCGTTCAGTGGCAAAACTCAACTTTGTACTGGAAACTCAAACTAAACTCTCTGTGTAGACATGGCATAAGAGAATTTAGATTGTTTTGTGTGAAATATTTTTAAACAAATTCCGCTTCAAATTAACTTGAATAACAAGGATTTTTTTTCTTAACTCTTAATATGACGTAAAAAATTTATATTATTCTCTGTCAGGCATAAACAGATACACACACACAGACACACACACACACACACACAAACATATCTTCTTTTCTTATCTTCAACATCTGCACATTATTAAAACTGCGATTTTTATTGGCATCCTTATTCACACTAATGTTCCTAATGCTTCTACTGATTTTTTATTAATTTACAAACAATCATCCTTGTATTTGTGTTAAATTTTCATTTTATATGCTGCCAACTCCCACTCAAGTTATTGATTTTTGATCATTTGTTTTTTTATGTTGTTGTTTTAGCCTTGCTATTTATTATCGATTTGCAGCTAAAACTTATAAAAAAAAAAACGAAAAAAAGAACACGGCAAAACTTTTTTGTTTCTGCCGATATACATAGAAATATACCGCTAAGTTCAGCAGTATATTATATAAGTCAAGCAGCAGCACATGTACTTTGAATGGAATAATATAAAATACTCACACAAACACACACACACTAACACGCTCACTATACAGTAGCAAAAAGCTGTGATGCTGGCAAAAGTTTGAGCGCAACTTTAAGTTAAATTTAATCCTTTGCTTTCGTTTGCGATGTGAAAAGCATGCCATGCCATGCTTTGAAAGTCGCGCTAAGTATGTGTGTGTTTTAGTTTGTGAGTGTATGTGTATGTTGTTGTGAGTAGAAATATTTTGTTACCATATGTATACGTATGCTTGTTAGTCTGTCTATTTGTTATTGTATTTATATGTGAGCAGCGCCTAACTTTATGTGTATATTTGTGTGTATGTATGCGTCTGTGTGTGTTTGGGTTTTTAGCTCATATTTACAACATTGTTTTTGTCTATTTTGTAGTATTTTTTATTTATATATATTTTCCTGTTTTCTCGTTTTTTTTTTTTTATTTATTCTATTTTGTGTTCTGCTTTGTTGTTTCTACTTGTCTTCCTTCGTCAAGCGTTCGTTAACCTTTTTATTTTAGCTTTCGTTGATTTGTCAACAGCATCTCGTAGAAAATGTCAAAACTTTCGTTTGCTTTTACTCAGCTAAGAAAATAAATAACATTAATGGAGTGCTGCGGTGTGGGTGGTGTATTCGGATGTGGGTGTGGGTAGGCTACTAACACGGCTCACTTCGTTGGCTGGATGGAGAGCGAGTAGCTTGAAGAATGGTCTGGTTCTGAGTGTCGATTTAAGTTGTGCCGAGGTCGTTGTGCAGTTGATGGAGTTTTGAAATTTAATTTAAGTTATTCTCTATTTGAATAGACGAACGAACGAATATTGTGCAGCCTAAGTGTATGCAATGACTTCTTAATGCATGACAATTTGTTATGGATACGTAGGAGAGCAACAATAAAAAAAAACAAACGAATATCTTATTAGCTAGATGAATGCATTAAGAATAAATAAATTTTGCCTGAAAGTATGCAATCATCTTTATTGAATTTTTCTTAATAATCTTCTTATAAACAATCATTTGTGTTGTTCGTATAAAATTTGTTAAGTTCGTTATTATTAAATGCTACATATTTATTGCTGCTAAACATGGCTCTATTTTTTCCATTTTCAGTATTTTTTCTTTTTTTTAGAAAAAAGATATTGGATTTATTTATGCTTTATGTTAAAAAAAAAATTGATTGCTTTAACATGTTTCGTTTATTAGGGGATTGAAATGGCTTGAAAAAAATATGCTAATCCACAAAAATAACGAAAAAAGCAACAACAACAACAAAAACAGCAATATAACCAAAAGCAAAAACAACAAACACAGCATCATAAATAATAATATTTTCAATAACATTTCGTTGATATATTTTTTATGATTTGCTGCTGCCGTTAAGTCGTTGTGGCCACAAAAAGAAATTCAAGGCTAAGTGTGGATAAAAGATTTAATGATGGGCTGCAGTAAAATTGATTGAAATGGTTTTTATTCGCATTTTCAATCTATTTTCAATAATATTAATGCTCGTAACAGGATTTTTTTTTTATACGAAGAATTTGCATAAAAAAGAAAGAATAGGCTTAAGTCGCTTTCTAAATATCTATAAATATCTAGAAAAAAGGTTTATTGAGAAGAACTCATGAGGAAAATTTATCGCAATAAATCATTTAATCATTTAACATTTATTAATTTTAACTTTGCGACACACTTAGCTAAGAAGACTTTTGAGTAAAATATTTTTTAATACATAAAAGATATTAAGGCATATCAGCAATAAATCAACAAGAGGTCTACGATTTATTTTTTCAACAAAATCAACAATCCTTTAGATGTCTCTTAAATTTTTAATTGTCCTATAAAGTAAACAAATGGCAAATTTTTATAAAATTCAAAATATTTCAAATAGCCACCTCACTTCAACTATCAAGCTCTTAACCTCTTTGAAACTTGCGATCACTTTTTCATTTAAATGTAGATCTATATCATTGATGGCTCAGTGTTTGCTTTGAGAGTTAAAATTATTTGCGAATGCTTAGTGGGAATCAAACTCTTGACCAAAAATAAAAAGTGACAAACGGTGTTAAGTCACAAGATTTTGGTGGCCAATAAGTGTCGCCAAAACGCAAAATTATGCGTGTAGGGAGCTTCGTGTACAATAACTTGATAGTTTAGCACTTTATTTGGCATTACCATTCAATATGGCATGGCAATACCATTTTATTAAAATTAGAGGTCGCGTGTGTTAATATACTACACTTTTGACCAAAAAATTGGTACTAAGTGAAGAAATCATATCCGCCGCACAGTGGATTGAAATCCCAAAAAATGGAGATTAAGTCACCTAGAAGTTAGAAGGATTTTTTGACTTTTGTATTAGTTAGATTAGGTACAAATGATAAAAAAATTCTGTCCGTCCGTCCGTCTGTCCGTCTTTCGACATGATTAAAGTCGTAATTTTGAAGCTATCATCATGAAATTCGATGTTTATGCTTGTTTTTAAAATATAGAGATTAAGTTCGAAAACCACGCCTACCTCCCATACAAAGTGACTTTATTCTAAAAGTAAAATGTCTTAAAAATCTACAAAAATTAAAGAAATGCTTTGAAATTTTGCACATAAGTTTTTTTCTTCAATATAAATCCTAACTATGAAATTCGATAAAACCAGATAAAAACCACGCCTACTTCCCATACAAAATGACGTTATCAAAAAAGTAAAACCTTCATAAATTGCTCAAAAATTAATTCAAATATAAATAATTTTAATAATTAAAATGTACTCTGAATTTGAATTTCGGAGAAGTTGGAAGTAAGCCAGGCCTATCGTCCATATAAAGTGACGTCATCAATATAATAAAAAGTTCAAAACTTCGGCCCAGTCTATTATATAAGTGACTATTATCACGATTTATGTAATTAAAATGATTCGCGCTAAAACGCGCAACTTTTTATTGCTGAATATGGAAGCTTAGATATTCAAGTTTAATGCAAAATTTTCTTTTCTACTTGATGTTACGGTATTCTTATTTAAAACTCCACATATATTTCGAAAATAGTGCAAATTTTGACATATTTTAGAAAATTTTTTTTAATATTTCTACACAATTATTTTTAATCATTCTTTTTTCAAATCACGCTTAAATACCTGAAGGTTGAAGGTTCTATAATAAAAATATCGCTTTTGACGTACAAGAAAAAATATTAATTTTTGAATTATGCCAAATTTCAATTTGTTGAACTGTTCACGAAAAAACCAAAAATTTCTCAACTTTTAGGCTTTTCCGCAGAAAAGTAAACAACGTATAATATTAAAATTTTCAGTAGTATTGAACAATTGTGTGCTCTTTAATCGAGTAGTAAAAATTTTCAATAAAAACCAATTTACATTTTTCAATTATTCTTCATTTTTTTCGATTTCAACCCTGTGTGCGCCGTAACGGCTAGTGTCGCCAATCAGCTGAATTTGGCATTGCCAGAGAATTTACCGGGCTTACTTGCGGTTGAATATGAGCCTACATCAATATAAGATTGTATTGACGCAAGATTTGAAGCCGGTCGACCATAGACAATGCCGTGAGTTCGCTAATTGGGCGCTAAAAATGTTGGCCGGGGATCCGGATTTTGGCCAAGAAATTATCTTCTCGAATGCGGCACATTTTTGACTCAGCGGCTATGTCAACAAGCAAAATTTTTGTTATTGGAACTGCCACAATCGCCAAGTGTTCCACAAAGCATCCATGTATCCTTTAAGATTGGTTTTTTTTGGTGCGGTATATGACACAGCGGCAACAATGCCTCCTTAAAGATTGACTTTTTGGTGCGGTTTATGACACAGCAGCAACATTGGACCTTATTTCGAACGAAATTAGCCGTTACCAACAACTGTTCTCGGTAGAGAGCAATGTTTACCCATAAACCGCCAATGTATGATTCTGTCGGAACCTTATTTCTTATGAAATTAGGCGTTACCGACAACTGTTCTCAGCATAGAGCAATGTTTTCCTACAAATCGCCAAAGTCTGATTCTGTCGGCCGATTTCGATAACTTTGTCAGGAATTACTTATTTTTATCCCTTATTCTTTTCCCCTAATAACCCAATTTGAAAGTCAAAATCTCATTGCGCTGATTTGTTACGAATTGCATTGCTTTAAAACAGTGGTGCACAGCGTTGGCAGAGCTTCCAATACAAGCGCAAAATTTTTCTTTTAGTATGTGTGTGCGAACTGAAATACTTTTACAAATACTTTTACACTCATTGAGTAAAATTATAGGACAAAGTGTTTTTGATAGATAGATTAAGGCTCGTGATAAGGGTTAAAATAAAAAAAAATATAAATTCCCATAAAGGTAGAAAACATGTTTAATTCATTCATATATTGCGTCTGTAGACCATTTAACAAAATAATTTGCGCATGACACGCTTGCTCCATGAAGTGCAAACGCAAACTGATTCTCTGCTAGCGTCGTACAAGTTCAGTACCTTCGCACACACGACTTGTATGTGAAAGCTGAGCGGCTCCGTAAGCATCTCGTGTGCATCACTGCTTTAAAACAACACCAACGTTTAATCGGTTAACCTACTTTCTCAGAGCTCAACAAGATCGCTATATCCGAGCTGTGGTTCCAGCAAGATGTCACTATATGTCATACAAGCAACGCAACGCTCGAAGCGGTGAAGGAGAAATTTTGCAACTGGGTTCTCTCACGACTAGCGTTCATCAATTGACCGCTGCGATCATATGACTTGACAGTCCCCGATTATTTTCTCTGGGGCTAAGTCAAGTTCTTAGTCTAGGCAAACAACCCAACCACTTTAGTCGAACTCGGGGCCAACATTCAAGACGATATTGTCAGAATAATGTAGCACATATTGGTTCGAAACATATAAAATTAGACCTACCGCTTGAAGCACAGACTGCAAAGTTGAGGCGCTCATTTAAGTGATGGGCTATTTCACACATAATGACATGAGAGTACCTTTAAAATACAGCCAAATTGCACTTTGTATCTCACACCGTTGTTTTTTTATTTAAGTTTATTTTCCGATTGTTCTTATTCGGTCACTCTTTATTACCTAAGTTATTTCGGTCATTCTACCTTGACTATTCGAAGTTTCAAAGAGTTTATTTATTACCCTAAGAAAATTCTGATATTTCCTTCTTACCTAAGTCTCATTTTTGCCTAGTCAGGTAATACTTCAATAGTTTTTTTTTATTGTACAAATTGGTTAGGATTCACACAAAATTTTCAACCAAAGCAGGCTTTGATAAAATTATTTATGTTTTTTTCGCTTAAGATAGTCTAAAAGAAGTTAATTTTTGGAATATACTTTTCACACAAGATATGATTGCCAGATCCTCAACTTTTGCAGCCTCCAGTTCTGTGCGTTGTTGCCAAGATTGGGCAAGGAATCATCATCGTTGTATAAATCCTTCTACCCAGGTTAAGCTAACACAGTTTTAGTGTGCAGCCTTCTGTTATGTCTCACGCCTAATGGGGTAAAGGCCTTTCGTAACCAGCTCTCTAACTCTAGCACCCTGAAATGAATACCAGCATAGCATTTATCTATCTCTTGATTAACCTTTGGCTAATGGTTCAAAAGTTGGTGGCGTCCGTGGCGTAGTTAGTTAAAGTGCGTGGCCGCTATGTCAACGAACTTTGGAGACCCAGGTTCGAACCCCAGCAGCGACAGAAAATTATTTGAATAAAATAATTTTTCTGTACGGCAGCCACCTCTCTGCAGACAATGGCAAACCTCAGAGAGTAATCAAAATGCCATGTAAAGCTTCTTGAGAACGAGAACATTCTGTTCATCGCCGTTCGGAGTCGGCGTTAAGCATGTAGGTCCGGTTCTTGGTCAATTATGTACATACTTAGTAACACGCACAACACAATTGATCATAAGAAGCTAGGTCAAAGTCCTTTCAAGGGCTGAAATGGCCAGTTATTTATTTATTTTTTTTTAATGGTTCAAATCTATTTTTGACCCAGTGTTGTCGCAAACTATTGAGTTGAGTAAAATTTTTTGTGTATTTTATGGAAACAGATAATGTTAATACAGCTTTATTAGGACTGGAGTCCTAACAAAGCTGTTAGGACAAAGCTGTTAGCTGTTGTATAAAGATAAGAATGCGTGTCAAGCTTGTGAAAAAGTGTCTAAAATATAAGATACTGATGCACTAAGAGAACACCAGTGCCAAAACTGGTCCAAGAAATTTCACGCTGGCAGTTTTTATATAAAAGATGCTGCAGGTCAGGAAGACCCACCGGGATTTATGAAAAAAAAGTAAATAAAGGCATTAATTCAAAGACTTTATTGAGTCAAAAACATGCGACAAAACACTAGACACGAGAGGTTACGGAAATAGAAAATCAGTCAAAAAGGTTTTCACTTCCAACTAAAGAAGCTTGGATACGTAATCAAGCTCGATATTTGGATTCCTCATGAATTCAAAGAAGTTCGTTTGACAGCGCGTGTAGATACCTATGATATGCTGCTGCTGAAAAGTAAGAAAACCATCCTTTTTTGAAAAGACAACATCTTTGCAAGAATTAGGAACGCAAACAGTCTTGGTCACGATGTTATGATCCGCCTTTAAAGACTTTAAAAGCAGAGCTTCATCAAAGAGAGGCTACATTCTCAGTCAGTGTGGTGGTATTGAAAGGGTGTGGTGTTATTTAAGTCCTACGAACAAGCTTGTTATTTGAGAAACGAACAATCAACTCGAATGAGTACTATCAGCAATTGGATAGTTTGAACGAATCTTCCATCCAGTCCAGACTGTCAATCGTAAAAGAGTTGCGTTCTATAATGATAACGCGAAACCACACACATTTTTGGTGATCCTTCAAAACTTATTGCAGCTGAGATGGGATGCGTTGCAGTACCCAGTATACTCATCTGACATTGTGCCGTTATAATTTTACTTGTTTTGTTCTCCTAAAAACTCCTTCCGTGGAATAACGCAAACTTCAGCTAACGCGTTAATTCAGCAGCTTGTTCAGTTCTTTGCCAATAAAGGCAGGCCCTTCTACGAACGGAGAATTATGAAGCTCACCGAAAGCTAGCAAAAGGTCATCGATTAACGTGAAAAATATATCATTGATTGATCTGTGTTCTTTTTATAAATAAATGACTTTGAAAAAGATATTAAAGATATGCAATGACATTTTACTCAACCGAATACTTTTTTCCATATTGAACACAATATTTTTCTACGCAAAATTTTAACACAAATAAGTTACTCAGATAAGCTATCTCTAGACTGTTCAATAACAGTCGGTCAACTCTTAAAGGGGAAAAAGTTTGCAGTGTCACCACCTCATTTAAAAGCTTATCTTGAGTAGATTTTAGTATAATACAAATTTTTTTCTAGATGGGCTCTATAAATGGTATTTTTTGCATTACTACTAGAATATAATCGATTTTAAGCCACATATCATCAGATAGGTCTCAACAAAAAGTATAACTCGTGCTTCCAACTCATTTATCCCCTGAAAAAATAAACCGTACGAAAAAAAAATGCACAATTTTTTAGTTTTTTTTTTCATTTTAGTCTTATTTAGATATTTAACCCATCCAACCTAATGAATTAATTCCTAAGAGCGAAGCTTATTTTAGAAAGGAGAATAAGGCCTCCATACAGTTTTTTTTTTTTTTTTAGCTTGAACCAAGGATTTCAGGTGGAATACCTATTCAGTCAAGTCTGCCTTGGTTCGAAATGAGGTGATAGATTAGTGGGAAGGAAAGGACAATCAAGTGAAACACGTATAGGATGTTCTAAGCGTGGTGGAAAGCCAAAGAAACATGTGAATTTGAATCAGAGGTAAGTGTTATGCCTTTACCTCAGTCAATTCAAGTTATAAGGCAATCTCATCCACAAACTTCTCTACCATCAACTACAACTTCAAGTCGTAAATATTGATGAATTTTAAATTTCAGTTGATTAGAAATGAGGATAGAAAATTTAGAAAGGTTTAAAGCGAAGGACCATGGCCTGACCGGGAATCGAACCTGGGACCTCTCGGGTGGCAGTCGAGCACGCTACCAACTCGACTACCGAGGCATTATGAAAGGTGAAATAAATACCAAAATTCATGTTCTCTTTTTAACATTTTTTTTAATTTATATCTATAAACTCAAATGTATAATAATATTCATTGGTTTTTTTGTCAAGAGGCCCTCAAATTCGAACAATGCAAAAAAACTGGAAAAAGATATAAAAAGTTGATATTTTTACAGACGTACTACAAAAAAAACGGGAAGAGATATTCCCCTCCTGTGTTTTTTATTTATTTAAGAAAATGTTCAAAAACAGTTCTGCGCATTTAAAAAATATTGTTTGCCTCTATTTTTTAAAAAAACTCAAATTTAACGTGGATATGAAAAAAAAAACCTAAATTATTTTTTAGCAGAATGTTACTTTGTGAGCTCCAAGTTAAGCCAAAAAATCTTTCAACGGAATGTATTTATTGATCTTTTACGTAAAGCTTTCAAATAATAAAAGTGAGCTCTTTTGAGCTTTTTTCAGTCAATATGACAATAACTAAAACCGTTTTGAGAAAAATATAGAGTTACTCAGTCTTAAGGCTTAGTTCTTTAGCAATTATCCTTAGTATACTTTCAGGCTTGCCTTGTTAAGCCAAACTCTTCGTTCAAAAGTGTGACATATTTTATCTTGTTTATTATGGTACCAGCAATATTGCACTGTCTTATTGGCCATTTAAAGCTCACAAACGAATTTTTATATTGTTTTGCGACTATAAAAAGCTATAAAAGTAGATGAAAGTCTTTCTGACAGATTAGCATGTGTTTATACGCATAAAAGCTACAACATGAACTACGGATATGAATTGATTGATAACAGGTTTTACATTATCCTTTAAAGTATACTCAAGTAAATTTTGAAAGTTGAAAGTCGGTTATGCAATAATTATTATTTTTTGCAGAATGCAAAAGGTTCATTCAAATGCAGCTTTATTTTGAAAACTTTTTTTTCATTGTCTTACAAAATAATTTTAAAATAATATCTTACAGTAACATGAACATCTTATTTTAACAGTTTGGATGCTATATCATCTTAACAGTTTAAAATTTGGAAAACAAATGGAGTGAAAAATTTTTTGGGGGTGGTGGGGATGGCGGAAAAATTTTTTTTTTTTATTAAACACTTGAATTTAAGATTTCTGACATTGTGGTTTCATCATAGGATAAGTTATAGAAAAAATATAACGTTTTTAATTTTTATGTTATATGGGAGGTAGGCGTGGTTGTGGGCGGATATCTAAAAGTTTTTGTTATTATCTTCATACAGTCAAACTGAGTCATGTGCCTAATTTTATTGATATACGACGAATACTTTTTTGTATGCGGCTCAACCACTGTGCGGCGTTGCATGAAATTATTACTCAGTGCGTAAAATTGTGGTACGGTAAATTTTATAAAACCGAAATTTAGGATTTATACTTGGACTTACGACAAAAAAGAATAAAATTAATCTAGACGTTGTTAGCTTGCGTAGGTAGGAGCTTATGCAACAAAAATTAAATATTGTTGCATGGTAATAATACTCGCTGAATTGAAGTTCTAAAATTTTATTTTGCGATAGCACACCACATAATGAAAATGAAAAATCATTTTTGGAACCACGATATCATGGAGGCAACCGCTGAATGCAGTGAAAATGCAACAAGAATAAAAAAACGTTGCATAAAATTATAATTCCGTAACTATTGGCGCTACTTTCAATTTTATGGAACGAAAGTAAAGCTGAGGTTTTCGGTGACATGATAAAAATTAAATAAAAAAATAATAATAATGGCGTCATGAGGCCTTTCAGGGAACCCCTTAAAGTAACTTAAATGCACCCAATGCAATAGCAAAAGCAAAACTAAAAAAAAATAATGCAAAAAAAAAATCAGAAAAATTTAATTTAAATTAATATAATTACAAATGTTAGGACAAGCATTTTCATAAGGATGAGAAAAAGGATACGTGCAAGTATTTGGAAAGAAGTTAGGACCAGGAATAAGAAAAAAAGTAGGACAAAGATTTGAACTAAGATTTGAGCAGAGATTAGAGCATGGAATTTGATAAGGATTAGAACAAGAATTCAAACAAGGATTGGGTATAGCATGGTTTGAGACAAGAATAAAAACAAAGATTAATACTCTCCTAAGACATTATTTAGGTTAAGATTTGGAAAAAGATGAGGATAAGAAATTAGACAAGGTAAAGAACAAGGATGTGGCGGCCATGTCCGCGTGCATTAATCTGCGAGGATCACTCGTTGCAAATTTTCGATCCGTGAGGTCCAAGGTTCGAATCCTCCACCACAAATAGAAAATTTTTTCAATTGCAATTTTGATTTCTCGTCAATTCTCTGCAGATAAATGGCAAACTCAGGAGTAAATAATGTCATGTAAAGCTTCTTGAGAACATGCACATTAGAAGTTTGGAGTTGGTATAAAACTAGTGAGTTCCGTTCTCGATCAATTGTGTACAAACTTTTAATAACACGCACAATACAATTATATCATAAGAAGTTCGATCAAAGTTCTTTCCAGAGCTGAAGTGGCCAGTTTATTTTTTTTTTTTTTTTTTTTTTTGCAAAGAACAAGGATTTGGACACACTTGCGACAAGATTTAAGACAGAGCTTAGACAGGAAAAGAAGTGGGACAAGGGTTAACAAAGGAATTCGATTAAGTTCAGTAATTCGGGCATTAATTCAATCAAGAGTTTGGACAAGATAAAAATGACAATTATGTCGCCAAATACAAGAATAACAATAAGGATGAGGCTAAGTTTGGAAGCAAAGGAGAAGAAAGTGACAAAAATAATGGCAAGGATAAAGACATGGTGTCACGTTAACACAAACGTGTGTGTGTCCACGCTACAGCCAGCTTCTTTTTTTATAGATAATGATTTATAGGTTTTTTTTAACCACACCCCCCCCCCCCCCCACACACACCCACATGCACACACACACAATTCACAAAATCATAAAATTGCTCCAACTATGTATTTTCTTTGATTTTTCTCTTAATGTTCACTGAGCAGATAATTATGGAAGGACCTTATTTATTGTTATAAAAATAAATCATAAATATAAGTTATTTTAAAAATTTTTCTGATTTTGAAATTTCTTTTTAAATTATCTAACACTTAATATCGATGCCTATAACTTTTTTCATCACAAACCCGCTACGCAATTAAAATCCTGGCTACTTGAGTTTTTGCGGCACACTTTCATCTCTCTGTTCTCAGACATATATGACAGCTGTTAGCGACTTTCCTTCCATTGCTTAGCTGCTGCTTTAAGGTAATTGACCCGATTTTATGTGCTTGAAGTAATTACTTAAATTATGCTTAAAGCTTCTTTAAATACCTGCATTATTTCCAAGAAGAACTTTTTAATAGCTTCATTTTTCAACGAACTTTTTATCAACGAACTTTTTTTAGACTTAAAAGCTTTAGGCAATTAAGTGCTGTAATATAATTAAAAAAAGCCAAAACAAACCAAATAAAAACAAAAACAAATTGAACCTTTTTGAGAGCTGCTTCTAAAGAAAACGAAGAAGAAAAAAAAGATTGAAGATTTTTGCCAAAGCTTGTTGGTAATTAAAAATAAGCCGCCAGCAGTACCTTAGAACAAGAAGTAGAAGCATCTCAGGCATCATGGCAGCACAAGCTGGCGCATTAAAAGCACAAATATTAGCTTAATAAAGTTGTTAAATTAAGGAAATGCGTCTGAATTACAGCAGAACAAAAAAAAACACGTATTTTTGTGAGGGTGAAACAAAAAAAAAAAGAACCAAGTAAGAGAAAAAACTTGACTTACTTCAAGTTTTGCAGCAAGCAGATAATCGAGGAATGTTAGAAGTTTTATTCTTTCAGTGAAAGTTGAGCAGCTTTTTTTTTAGGCAACACTGTTAAAGCACAAATTATTTTTATTTTCTTAAACAACTCACAAGTTTTCATGAATTTTCACAAATTTTGCACAATAACGGCGTTTTTGTCATAAAAAGCTTTTAAATATGCTTTAAAAATCTTTTTCAATTAAAGCTTTTTTTTACAACTTAAAAATTTTGTATTATTCAATTTTTTTTTTAAACCGATACCGCGTGATTTAAAAGCACAAAAACACGTTTCTTTTGTTTTTGTCAACGATTCCTACAGCGCTTACGTTTGCTTGCGTTATGACGTTTTTTGTTTTTTATAATGAGCAATTTTCGGGAATTTGCTTTAAAATTTTTTTTTTTCTTTAAGTAAAATCTAAACACGTTTCCGGCTTGAATATTTTTTTTTATTTTTTTTTCTCCGTTCGAAATAAGCGTTTTGTTTTTTTTTTCGTGTATCGAGCACTTGGCTTTTCTTTACGTCGTTCGAGAAGAGCTTTAAAAACAACACACTTTAATCCGTAGACGAAGTCGAAACGAGTGCGATTGACACCTACAGACGTAACGGTAAATGCGAATGCAGCGGCTTTTGCCACAAGACTGTCGACACGCCGCCATTGCAGGCGAGGAAATTTCTTGATGATTTGATTTCGCGAATATCCTTAAACAACAACATAGGAAGGACGATGAAATGATTGTGAAATGAAACGCAACGAAACGAAATGAAACATCGAGATTGGGAAACGAGCATAAAGAGCAAAGAATTTGACGAATAACAACAACAAAACGAAACAAATAAAACCAAGCAAATAAACAGCGGAGTAAACAGCGGGAAGGCCTGTGTGTGTGTGTTAGTGAATAGTGAGAGCTATTCTAAAAATAATTAAAAGAGAGAGAGAGAATCTTAGCTCTCGTGTGAGCGAAAGCTTAAATGCGCTGCATTTTTGTCAAAATGACGTCATGGAAAAAGCTTTTTTTTATAGTCACTCGTCGTAAATGGTTTGTTGACGATTTGATGATTGCTAATGCAATGGAATGCACACATACATAGACACACACACACACACATATACACACGAACATAAAACACACCGACAGACACAAGCACACGCTTGCAAATTTCAGCACATAATGAAAGTAATGCCAATGTGCGGCGGGCGGCTAGTTTTACGCCTACTTTCTTTAGTTTTAATAACCCGACACCTACACAAAAACATACAAACAGACACACACACATGCATATACACACAGAAACACATACTTACATACACATATATATATATTTTGTTTTACAACACTTACTTGCAATTACTTGCATACCTTTAATGCTTCCTTCACCGCATGCCGCTCTTACGCTTTTAGGCACAATCTCTCTCTCTTTTGTGCTCTCTTTTTCTCTCTCTATCTCTTTTTCTTTCTCTATCACTCCCTCTCAATCTCTGTCTTTCCCGCTTGTTCACTTACAAGCTCCCTCTATTTTGCCCTTACCTCCTCCACCAGCAACACCACCTTTTCTTTCCCCCACCTCCACCATTTTTCATATTTGTTTTTATTTATTAACGCCCACTCCGCCCCGCCCACATTAAGTTAACTTGTTTTACTCACATGCATGCAAATAGCAGGCAATAAAGTGCAGCTTTTAAGTTGTTAAGTTTTTCCATTCGCCTCTCCTTCATATATTATTTCCCTTTAAATTTGTGTTAAGTAGGCTTTTTATGTGCTCGAATTTATTTTTATTTGTTTTGTTTTCTTCTTTAGTCAATTTTTTTCGTGTTTTTTTCTTTTTTATTTTGATGGCACTTCATAGCGCCTCGCATGTTGGCTGGTTGGTATTTCCACTGCAGTTGCATGCTTGCTGAATTTCTCTGTCGGTGTCTGTGTCTGTGTCTGTGTATTTGTGTTGACGATGATGACGCTGTTGATGATTTGGGTCCTTTTTTGTGACAGTATTTGTGTGCTCATGAAGTGTTTTAATTTATTATAACTTAAAATAATTAAAACAGTTTCAACTGTTCTCACACTTAATAAATTAAAAATCAGTTGACCTTAATTACTGTTGAGTTTTATTTTGTGTTTTATTGACAAAATCATTGAGTTCGTTCATTTTCACTGAAAAAATATTTAATAGGAACAATATCAATGCTTGGTTTAAAGCCTAAAGTTCTGATTTAAAGATATCAGATAGGCCCGGGTGGGTTCGGATAAATTCCAGAGCCGCTTATTGAATTTCTGTTGGAAGTTATTAAACCCTGTACGATTTGCGGCTGCTGCCAGTAGCTTCATTTTGCCCCGTTAGATATGAAGAATCATAAATATCCAAAAAATTTCCCCTTAAAGGTAGAAAAATCCATACCAAAGTTTCTGAAGGTTGCTACATATATTTCGCTACATATTGTTCCTAAAGTCACTGACATTTTGACTTGGGCAATTTTTTTTTCAAACAAGCATGGAGGACTTATCGGGGGCTATTTTTCTTCGAAAATGCGGCTAGAACTGCAGTTACTATGGATGGTGCCCCATATCGCGACATGCTGACCAATTATGCTTGAATGTCATGGAAAATTTCAAGAACACGGCTCGTTTATGCAAACAAGGTCGAGGTAGCCTTGGCTTAAATGCCATTTTAAATTTTATATTTCATCATTGGGAAACATAATGTGGTGTCCGTGGCGCAATGGGTAGAGTACGTGATCCATATGCCGGAGAACACTGGTTCAATTCCATCTGTCACAGAAAGTTTTTTCGATGGAAATAATTTTTATGTTCGGTCGTCGCCTCTCTGCAGACAATTGTAAACCTCAGAGAGTAAATAATGCCATGTAAAAATTCTTGAGAACATGCACATTAGCCGTTCGGAGTCGCCATAATACAAGTGGGTCCAGTTCTCGATCAATTATGTGCAAACATTTTATAACACACACAACACAATTTGATCATAAGAAGTTCGGTCAAAGTCCTTTCAAGGGCTTAAATGGCCAGTTTATTAGTATTATTATTTCATCAATCACCTTCATTTCTCTAGTTTTTAATTTAATCAAAATTTACAGACATTTCAAGAAAGCAATGCGTTTTATTGAAAAATGAAAATTTCAGTAACTTTTGGGACATCCTTTTTTACTACACATTCATTCAAATAAGTTTTAGTGAGACTCGAAGACTTAATTTGACGATTCCAATATTGTAAAGGTCTCAAGGAAAGTTCTACAGAGTTGAGTGATTGTGAAAACACTCAGATTCGTCGAAATCAGTAAAATTAGCGCAGAGCTACTTTATGATGTGACGAATAAGGTAAAAGGTCGTATTAGCATGTCCGAATTAGTGGCATGTCCGAATTATTTTTGACATGCTTTTGTATGGAGGGTACCTACAACAGGTCTTAAAGAAATTCGAGCGGAAAGCTAGACAAATACAAAAAACAATACACATGTAGTTTTGGTAAAATAAAATAATACCGGAGAACCGGAGGAGGGGATTAAAATTAATTTTTGTTTTAATTTTGCTTTTCATAGTTTTTTTGTTTGAACCTAATGGATCTATCAGCCAAAGTGCATCCGATTAGGTTCGTTGCTATTGCTAAGTATCATGTGCCAAATGAGTAAAACACTTTTTTCATAGAAAGTAACCCCCTAAAACCAAATTTTATGCGACATTTTATCATCAATTCTGAATAAGTACGAAATTAAGCCTTTAACACATTTTAAGTTTTGACTTATTTCTGGCATTTAAGTTGAATTTTCAGCTTTGTTATATTGAAAGACTTATAGTAGAATTCTATGATAAATTTTTTTGTGGAACATTCTAACTAAGTATATACTTTTTTATGGGTCTTTTTTGCCTTTTATCACAAACGGGTACAAAAATACCCATAAATTGAAAAGTTAGGGGGTTAAAATGTTCCACAAAAATATTCCTCGTAATATTTGACATAAATCCTCAGAACATATCTTATACCCAAAATGTAAGGATAACATGATTTCCTATGCCAATTCACTTTAAGAATGTTCAAAAAGGGGGAAAATTAAAAACCCCTAAAATAAGACTCATACGTAAACTTTCAAAACGCCGATACACGTGTATTGTTTTTTTGTCCTCACTACCAAAATCCATTGTCAGAACCTTGTTGTTTTTTTTTTTTTTTTGTGTTGAACAGTGTTATTATATGAAGCATAATCGCGAATAACGTTGTACACATTTTTTTTAAAAATGTTTTTTTCGCGGATACCAGCTATAATTACTCTCTTATACTATATAAAAACAGAAGTAAGTAAAAAAAATGCAGTTTGGGGCATTTTTTATTCATTTTTAACGCATTTTTAAATGCCACTCAGTGGAATAACGTTGCACGTGCTTGTAAAATGAATAAAAGCCAACAATCGAACTTGATGCGCAAGTGCTATCGATGCTCAAAACGTTAAATGAATTTCGAAAATTGGAAAAACTTTAACTAAGACTAAGAGATAGTGTGGTCAGTCTCATATTTCGAGAAATGGAGAGACCATAGAAAATAAAAATACTCCTGTGAATGTAATTTGGAAGAACGTTGTAAGTGCAGTTAGCTGTAAGTGAAGTCGTTTTTAGTAGTGGAAAAACGTTTTAAGCACCATCAGTCATATGTTATGTTCAGTGGAAAAACGTTTCATCATCCATTCAATATTTAGATATAAAGATAACGTTTATATCCAAAGCGGAAGTTTTTTTATTCCACTGTAAAAACTTTAAAAATTTCACTTTCGACAATTTTGAAAAAAGTTACATATATGACACCCTATATATTTTAAAAGATACAAGGTAGATACAAAAAGAAACCAGATTAAAAAACTATGGAAAACTCTAAGTGAAATTAAAAAAAAATTTATTTAATTCTAAGCAGGTTTTTTTAAATTTTACTTATTTTCGTACAGATAACTGCTCTAAAAAGTGCACTGTGCGGCAGGCATATGCCGGAAATCCTATTTAAAAAATAATGTCATGAATTTATCTACCAGATTATACTAATAAAAAATTCGTTCCAACTATTTTTCTGTCTTGTATTATTATTTAAAGTGCTCAAGCTCTTAAAGAAACACCCTATATATTTATAATAGAGAGCAAATAAAATTTTGGAAACATTTCTAAACAAAATACTTAAAGTTTATGGAAATCGATGACACCGCCTTTTTTTACCTGCAATATTTGATAATTTTTGAGTTATAAGACTTTTATTAACGGTTTAGGTAATTTATTTTGCAAAATAATATCTTGTCAAAACCAAACGTTTTCGTGCTTTGAAAATTTCTAAAAAAAATTATGCTTTCTTTTTTTAATAACTGTCCCAAAATTTTAAAAGTTTCTGTATCCCTTTCCAAATGCAAAAATACCTCATTTTTTTAAATTAAATTGTTGACGTTTTAAAATCTCGCATAATTTTATTAATATAGATATTTAAAGAATCCTTTTGATTTTTGACCGCTGAACCATTAGCTTTTATTTTGCATACCAACTTTTTGAAAATACGAAATTTTTTGATTTTGTATTTTTGTCCCCACTCAACGTAGTGTGCAGCGGAGCGTTGTTATGGTGGGAAAGCACTTTTTTCTTTCGCCAAAAGCGGTCGTTTTTACTTCATATTAATATCGAATCCATCCTTCAGTTGTAAATAATATTTGCCGGTGATCGTTTTATCCTTCTCGAGTTTGAGCTCGAACAGAACCAAAGCGGCTATCGGTTGGCGGTCCTCTGTCGGAGTAATCTGCTAACAATACGTCCATAATTGGAGCGGTTGTCGGATCGGCATTGCTTTTCGGTGTGTGAATGGTACAAATGCAACACACACACACACACACACACACACACACAAAACGAAACGTCACAAGCATAGAAGAAAGCAGCTAAGAGCTAGAAGAAGTAGCCAACTCAACTATAGCCAACTACGACAGGATTTTAAAACTGAAAGAAGGGAGCTGCACAACGCGATCCAAAGAAGCAAAACCCAAGCCTTTGGTGCTCTAATCAATGACCTGGAAAACAATCCATGGGGAAGTGCCTATAAAATAGTTTTCAATAAAATAAAAGGGGCAAGGGGGCAAACTCCAACGTGCCCGAAAATAATGGCAAACATTGTGACGGGCTTGTTCCCAGTAAGGCACCCACATACCCCGCCACGAGAACTGTTAGTTGCCGAAAATGAAGTTCCACCCGTCAACACCTGCGAACTACTCGAAGCAGCGAAAAGAATTAAAGCACAGAAAGCATCGGGCCTGGATGGCATTCCAAATAAAGTCCTTAAATCTGCTTTGCTTACTGCACCAAACTTTTTCTGCCAACTCTACACAACCTGCCTCCAACAGGGAACTTTTCCAAGTCAGTGGAAGAGACAACGGCTAGTCCTGATACCTAAGGGAGATAAACCGCTAGAGGAACCATCATTATACCGACCTTTGTGCATGCTGGACACGATGGGGAAAGTGCTAGAGAGTGGATTGTCGTCAGGCGGCTGGGGAGTTTTACAGAAAGAACAGGCGGCCTATCACAAAACCAGTACGGCGTTAGACCTAAGAAATCAACGTTGGATGCCATAGATAGATATGCAAGATCGCGCGAAAGGCCGTGGAAGGAAAGCGTTGGCTAGAGGGAGCCAAACAATACTGTTCCAGACTACCTGCTCCGAATGGTGGTCAGCTACTTCGAAAATAAGATCTTAGTATACGATACTAGCGACGGAGTTAAAGAACACAGGGTTACTGGAGGAGTTCCCCAAGGCTCTGTACTAGGGCCTCTTCTATGGAATGCCATGTATGACGGAGCTCTGAGAATTCAAAAACAGCCAGGCGTAGACATAATAGGATACGCAGACGATATAGCCATAGTGGTGGTAGCCAAGAGACTAGAGACTATTGCTAGTAAATGCAAAGAGACAATTGCGGAGGTAAAAAAGTGGCTAGAGAGAACTGGTCTAGAACTCGCCGACCACAAGACTGAAGCAGTACTTATGTGCAGCCGCAAAAAAATAGAGAGCCTGGAAATTAGAGTGGGAGGGCACGTGATAATTTCCAGCCCATATCTAAAGTACCTTGGCGTCCTAATAGACCACCGTCTAAACTTTAGAGACCACCTGAACTATGCTGGTGAGAAAGCACTGAAAGCGAGTGGAGTACTATCTAGACTCATGCCAAACGCCGGAGGCCCAAAACAGCATCGAAGAAAAATGCTGGCAATGGTCAGCACATCGATATTAATGTACGCGGCACCACTGTGGGCAGCAGTAAAAGTCAACAAGACCTACATGAGAGGAGTTGACACAGCGCACAGACTAACCTCACTGAGAGTATGCAGAGCCTTCCGTACTGTATTCGGTGACGCCGTCAATGTCATTGCTGGAAGAATGCCGGTTGAAATCGCAGCAAAAGAAGCAGCAGCCCTACGGAAGGCAGAAACCGAAAGAGAACGCACAGAGATTCGAGAAATCAGCTTAAGAGAGTGGCAGAAGCGATGGGAACAATCTACTAAAGGAAGATGGACCTACGAACTGATTCCCAACATTAAAACGTGGATTAGTAGGCGGCACGGTGAAGTAAACCACCATATGACACGATGGCTCTCCGGTCATGGCTGCTTCCGACAGTATCTGTATATGTACAAGTATGTTGATAGCGAATTATGCTTATAATGCAACAACAAAATAGAGAACGCAAGACACGTAGTGACAGAATTCACACGCTTCGAAGAAGATATCGCAGAGCTACATCGAAGCAGGCAACATACAAACCCGTCGCAGATTCTACAACACATGATGACATCACAAGAAACATGGGACACAGTCAGCAGCATAATCACGCGTATTATACAAAAAGTACGCGCAGACGAGATGACACATAGAGTAGATGACGAGAATAGGCCAGTGTAGTATAGATTAGTATGGGTCTTTGTACTAGAGTGCACAAAATCCTACACGGAAAATAGAAGGGGCTTATAGAATTAGCGACAAACACTAACCACAGATGATTAGTGAGCGTAAGATGCTCTGTCCGCCTTCCGAAGTAATACCGATAGGTGGTCCCGGGGGGATGTACGGACCTGGGGGGAGGTGTTTTTAGCGGATTAAAGTTTCGCAATCAGGCTTTCGATGCTTTTCACCTTGGGGAAAAAAAAAACGAAACGTCAGCTCATGGAATGCAACACACAAACGCAACACAAAACGTCAGCTCATGGTAACAACTAAAATAGCAACGAACACAGCCAATTCTTAGCTAAAATATGGCAAGACTTAGACGCCAGCCGTCGGCAAAAAATAAAATTTAATCTATTCTGGCGTTTTTCCGTCGCGTATTTTTAAGGCCATTTCAATTTTGGCGTCTGTATACATTTTCATGTATTTTGTTGCACAGCGAATCCGTCAACCGATAGCCGCTTTGGTTCTACTCGGGCTCTTAATCGATGAGAATGACGGTGTGAATAAATTTATTGGCAGAGCCACCTTGGTCTCTTTGGTGCACGTTCACCCGGAGAAGTCCACAGCTCTGCCTGTTCCTTGAGCTCTGGCGTATTGTGATGTTTCCATGTTTTGACTACGGTTACGAAACGGTGCAAAAACTCCTACGGATTGCGGTTGAACATCGTCAAACAGTATTTTGAAGTAGTCACCCTACTGCGATTAGGGTCGAGTGTGAGCAATTGTGGTACCCACCTCGTGGATACCTTTTGTATGTTCAAATATTCATGTAACATATGATGTATACGTTAAGTTCAGATGCCTACAAACTTGGTCACATCGTGCAGTTTCATTCTCCGATCTTCCAATATCATTTCATGAATTTTATAGAAGATTTTTGGAGTGACGACCTAAACATTCTAAACTTGGGTGACCTAAACATTCAGCGTGACTTATGCTGGTACGAACACAACAGAATTCACTAAACCACTTCTGAACCATTGAGATTGATGATACAGAGTACCCATAGTATTATCGAGCCTTTCCTTGGTTTCGAAGATGGTTGTTTTATGCAAAAAATAATACTTGATGAGTGCATGAAATCACTCTTCTTCCATTTTCGTCGATATTCACGAGGTTGTCTGCTTTCAAGGGCTGTCAAACACAAACTAAATGACGCAGCTTTTTCAAAATTTGACTGTAGTCAACTAACAGATGGTAGTTGACAAGACCAGTGTTATCTTTAAAGTTATTATGCGGGAAATTTAAAAAGGTCATTGACTTCTCAAATGGTAATCTTTTCCTCCTCGTAATGGTAATCTTTTTGTTTTCATTTCATCATAAATTTGAGGAAGGTATAAATTTAAATTTAAATGTACGATTATGTATCAACTTTCACTACATACGAGTAGCTATGGGCTTTATAGCTAAAGGCTTGACTCTCTAAGCTGAGAACCTTTTAAATGAATTCAAAAAAATCATCCGATACGGTTTGCAACCTAAGCAGAAATATCAGAGACTATATATTATGAAGACATTGCATCAGAACGTCTCTTTCAATATTGAACAGACATTAGCATGCAAACATCAGCCTGGAGAAAAACATGAGCACTTCGAAATAAAAAGCAGGGCTGACGATGAACTGATGTTGCTAGAATTTGTTGATAGACTCTAAAACTACAAATTCTATCAACAATGATGTCGTAGAGCCACGTTTATATTTTTTTCAATGGAATTCTGCTTTATTTGTTTACATTTTTTTTGCATGCTTTTTGTTGTTGCTCAACTTTCTCATTTTTGCAGAATTTTATTTGCTGCTTTGACTGCATTTCATTGATCTTCAGAAAAGTTATATTTTTGCGATTTTGTCTATTTCAATGGAGCTATAGATAAATCGCTGTAACTTTTTTAATTCTGTTTGGATTAAAATGCACTCAAGTACAAAATTATAAATAATTTATCACCTTTACAATGAAATCAAAAATTATTTTTTTTTCTTAATAAATTTATTTTTTTATTTTACTGTTAAAACTATCCACCTACCTAAATCCACCCTTTATCAATCTATGTATATAATAAATATAATTCATTCCATAATGAAATGCCATCAAAAATTGTAAATTTTTGTATTAAATATATCATATCTATTGTCATATATTATTTCTATCTACTTATGTTTATCCATCTCTTATGTACCTACATAAAAAAAAGAAGAGTTGGCTGTGTCGTGGACACACCCGTAGATTTTGACGTGACGAAGTTTCTTGTTTGTTGTTAGTGTTGGTGTTGTTTTTGTTGTTGTTGTTGTTGTTGTTGTTATTGTTGTTGTTTTTGTTGTTGTTGTTGTTGTTGTTGTTATTGTTGTTGTTGTTGTTGTTGTTGTTGTTGTTGTTGTTGTTGTTGTTGTTGTTGTTGTTGGTGTTGTTGTTGTTGATGTTGATGTTGATGTTGATGTTGATGTTGATGTTGATGTTGATGTTGATGTTGATGTTGATGTTGATGTTGATGTTGATGTTGATGTTGATGTTGATGTTGATGTTGATGTTGATGTTGATGTTGATGTTGATGTTGGTGTTGATGTTGATGTTGATGTTGATGTTGATGTTGATGTTGATGTTGATGTTGATGTTGATGTTGATGTTGATGTTGATGTTGATGTTGATGTTGATGTTGATGTTGATGTTGATGTTGATGTTGATGTTGATGTTGATGTTGATGTTGATGTTGATGTTGATGTTGATGTTGATGTTGATGTTGATGTTGATGTTGATTGTTGTTGATGTTGGTCTTGATGTTCATGTTGATGTTGATGTTTATGTTGATGTTGATGTTGATGTTGATGTTGATATTGATGTTGATGTTGATGTTGATGTTGATGTTGATGTTGATTGTTGTTGATGTTGGTCTTGATGTTCATGTTGATGTTGATGTTTATGTTTATGTTTATGTTGATGTTGATGTTGATGTTGATGTTGATGTTGATGTTGATGTTGATGTTGATGTTGATGTTGATGTTGATGTTGATGTTGATGTTGATGTTGATGTTGATGTTGATGTTGATGTTGATGTTGATGTTGATGTTGATGTTGATGTTGATGTTGATGTTGATGTTGATGTTGATGTTGATGTTGATGTTGATGTTGATGTTGATGTTGATGTTGTTGTTTTAGTTGTTGTTGTTGTTGTTGTTGTTGTTGTTCTTGTTGTTGTTGGTGTTGTTGTTGATGTTGATTTTGGTGTTGATGTCGATTTTGATGTTGATGTTTGAATTGTTATTCGCTGGGTATAAGAGCTATGATTAAAAAAATAGCATGACCGTAAAGGTTGATTCTTTGGCTATATTAAAAAAATAAAAAAAAAATTTAATACGGCAAAGGGACGTAGTGGGAGCTGCGTAAGCAACGCAACTGAAAATTTGTTATATGCAATTATTACTCGCTG
>OX030952.1:25767580-25910080 GCA_943735915.1 Pherbina coryleti
AAGCCGCACAGGCATTGGACAGAGCGAAATGACGAAAAGACGACGACGACAACAAAAACAACAAAAACAACAACAACAATAACAACAACAGTAGTGCAAACAACAACAATCAAGATGAAGACAGTCAAAATATAGCCGAGAAGCAGCCACAGCACAGCATAAGGACGAAAATAAACGAAGCAAGTAACGTAAACTGCAAATGAAAGGATATTTGAAGAAAACCTTAAAAAAAGTAAATGAAAAAAAAAACCCAAAAAAATGCAATTTCAACACGCTGCACGCGGCGCTTGCGTTCTGAATCTCAGCAAATTACAAAGAAATGCATTGCGAAAGAGCGATTAAAGGCAAAGGCAAAAATAAAAACAAATCACAAACGAAAAAAAAAAAAATCGCCATGTTTCAGCCTACGAATAGCAGCAAAGAAATGAAAAATGATTCTTGAAAAATTGCCAAAAAGCATATCAAAAATGCTTGTACATAGCTAGCTATATGGCAAAAAGGATGTGTAGCTATGAAGCACGTGTTGTTGCCTTGCATACAGCTACAGCCACAGCAACAGCAACAACTAACGAAGCACTGCTAAGACACATAGCAGTTGCATGCTTAGTAGCTATGTATGCATGTGTTTGTATTTGATTTCATTGTAAAGTTCCTTTACTGGCTTCTTGGTTGGATGAAAAAAAAACATTCACTTGTTTTTGTGTTAGTGCACTCTTAGCCCATGTGTTTGTTGTTGGTTTGTATAAGTGTTGGTTTATTTTTTAAGATTGTTTCTAAAAGAGATATATGCTTAAAGATGTTTGTTAGCGTGTTTGTCTATGAGTGATTATTATTCCGCGTCACAAATACCTATGTATATACAAACCTCATCTCATATAGAAGATCTTTAATATTTAAAGTTATTAAATCAAAATAATTCACAAATATTCCAGTCGGTTAAAGGAGGTCTAAGAAGCACTGCTAGTGCACGCAAAAATTCATAAACAATCCCAACTCTTGACTGCAAAGTCTGAGGTAAAGTGAAGTTTCTTGATTTATGCAAACAAACCAGCAACTAAAGACGCCTTGGAAGACAGCAATAAGCGAACCAAACTGAACTGCCAGTATGCTACACATCCGAGTCAAACGCGGCAGCCACATGCCCGGAATCACATTTAAACGCTAAATAAAATTATCTTTCTAACGAGGTCAAATTTCAGTTTAAAATTATTATGGAAAAGACTGATTCTTTTATTTCTATTGAATATTCTACACCTCTGAAAACCTATACATTTGACCCTACACCTTTGACACCCTATAGAAATCGAAAAACGAAAATTTTCGACGTAACCCCATTATATTTTGTTGAAATCGAAAATGTTCAAATCCGAGCTCATAGAAATTAAGTAAAATATTCCTTCTTGTGATTTGAGCCAAATGCTATTAAAAAATTATAATTTTTGGGGGTGCTGTGAGCCTTTAAAAAAAACGAAACGCTTCACCCCACCGCAGCCTATATTATAAAGTTTTCATGTTCATATTTTGTCGAACAGCTCATTTTGAAATATACACAGCTATAAAATTATTAAAAAATAATATTTTCAACTAAAATAACACTGTACTACATAAAAAAAACAGTGTGTGGCAGCTAAGCTCAGACGAATTGAATCGTAATTCCAAAAAGTATGGATCTTTGAGTGATTAATCGATTTATTTTTAACAAAAAGTCAACAATATCTTTTTCCAGGAAAAAAAACTAGTTTCTATAACTAAAGCAAAGGAATAATCATAACCATTTGCAAAACATATCATACCATATAAACTTATAATTCTCTTAAAACACACCATTTACCTTTAATACCTTTAATACTGAATATATCTCACCCATCAAACCATATTCATCAAACCACACTAATCACACCTGCCATCCATCTAATACCACCTCATACCATGATTGGAATATCATTAATCAAATCATACTTTGTCATACATACCTTCCATCATAAAATACGTATTCTACCATAACCAGAAAATCATATTATTCTTATCATCCCACATCCATCCTTCAACACCTATATCTTACCCATCTTACCATATCCGCTATACCATATCCATCATACTAAACCCATCATAATCGCTCTTTATCACACACCATACTATCCCCTTTTCTTTTTAGTAATTGTGTCAAGCTTTTTTCCGGTTGAAATCTGCAAGAGTTGAAGAAAGAAATCGACACACTCAAAGGCGATGGTGAGGTAAAGACCACACACTCTTCAAATTTAGATGATGAAGTAAGAGCGCTGAGGTCTCAATTGGCATCCTATGAGAGTGATGCTACTTCGACTGACGTCATCATCCATGGTATACCCTCTACTCCAGATGAAAACCTTAGCGGCATTTTTAGAAGAGTTTGCGAGCTTATTAAATGCGACTCTCTTACACTTCGACATATATTTAGAGTGCGTAACAACAACAATGCAAGAAATGCAGTGATCGTAGCAAAGCTAACTGCTGCAAATGAGCGTAATTGTTTGCTTAGAGCTATTGCTGCCTTTCGAAGAACACATAGGCGGCAGCTCACGCTTGAAGACATCGGGTGTGGGGGTAGTGGAAACGTTTTTCTCCATGAAAGTCTGACGAAAGCAAACCGTGCAATTATGCTGTATGCTAACCAGCTGAGGAGAGATAATAGACTTGTTGCTGTTTTTTCGTTGCGTGGGAATGTATATGTGAGAGCATCTCGTGATGGTGAGGCCAAATTAGTTCACTCCAGAGAAAGCGTTGACCGCGTCGCTGGAACCTAAAGTATTTATTAGCTGATATTATAAGTTATGTTAAATGCAATTGTTATCTTGTTTTTCTTCTTCTCTAATACTTCATCTTGTTCTATGTTGATATTATGGTCTATTCTTACTAAATTAGTGTCTCTTACTCACTCTTTTTTCCTGTCTATTTTTCTTCGTATTCATCTCTCACTATATAACTATTTCTTTGTAATGCTTGTTGTTGGTTCGTTTTATGTTCATTATGACGCATTCTAATAGTTTATCTAATGGTGCTGTGGATAATTATAGGGCCTTAATTAATGTGCTTTGTAAGCAGCGAAATGGGTTAAATGTGATTCATTTCAATGCTCGTAGTTTAAATGGTTTAAAACTTGACCACGCTAGATACATCTTTGAGAACTCATCTGTTGATGTCATCTGTGTTTCGGAGACGTGGTTTAAGAATGAAATTCCGGACTCACACTATAATTTTAATGGATATAAACTGTTCCGTAATGACAGGTGTGGTAGAAGAGGTGGAGGTGTCGCCATATATTGTAAGTCTAATCTCAATGTCAAGTTTGTCAATAAATGTAATGATGTCTGTGAGTTCCTTAATGTTGTAATTTATGATAAAAATTGCAAAATCTTAGTATCGTGCGTCTATAATCCTCATCGTTGCAATAGTCTAGAACCATTCTTTGCTGATTTAACTAATAAAATCATCGAGTATGATTTTTTCCTTGTTTGTGGTGATTTTAATGTTGATTTACTGAAAAATGACTCAGCAACTGATCAATTCTTTTACCTGTCTTCTATGTGCGGATTGACTGCTACGAATAATAATGTTCCTACTCGTTATATGGGTGGTTGTGAGCCCAGCCTACTTGATGTCTGTTTTGTATCTAACATTTCACTTCTTCTTAAATTTGATCAAATAACTTTCTTGTCTGATCATGACCTACTTTTCTGCTGCCTCAATATCAGTCTAGGTAGAAATGCTCCTGCTAGTTTTTCGTACTATGACTACAAGTCAATAGACTCACCTGCATTATTTCAAAACTTAGCTAACACGCCATGGGATGACTGCTGGTATCATGACTCGGTCGACGAGAAACTTCAGATATTCATGGATAAATTAAATGCTATTTTTGCTCGTCATGTTCCGTTACGTACTGTTCAAGTTTCAAATAATTGTTGTCCCTGGTTTTCGAATCGTATCTTAGTTGCTATTAGACTTAGGAATAAACTCCACTCGAAATGGAAAGTAAATCCCTCAAATGCGAACTGGGTTGATTTTAGAAGAGCTCGAAATAATGCTACAGTCATGATTAAGGAAGCTAAGATTAATTTCTTCAAGTCCAAGCTCAACCCTAACCTAACTTCTAAGCAGTTATGGCAGAATATAAAAAAGTACAGAGTGTACAGTAAAAATTCTAGTGAATGCTGTTTAGATCCTGATGACCTTAATAATTTTTTCCTGGCTAGTGGAAACTCTACCCCTGAAAACAGTGGTGGCAGTGCTGAACTACCATTGCTGAATAGAAACACACTGTTTCCCTCTTTTGAATTTTCAACTGTTAGTGAAGATCATGTTGCCAAGTGCATAATGTTGATAAATTCAAATGCTATAGGAATTGATGGGATGCCCATTAAGTTCATAAAATTAGTAATGCCTTTTGTTTTATCGCCATTAACCCATATTATAAACCATTGCTTAACCTGCTCACGATTTCCTGATCTATGGAAGGCTGCCACAGTACTGCCTGTGGCTAAATCTGCAACTGCTTCTATACCTAATGATTATAGGCCTATAAGTATATTGCCAGCTTTGGGTAAAGTTTTTGAGCGTATCTTGGCCAACCAAATGTATGAATATCTCAATATTAATAAGTTGCTGTCCCCTTTGCAGTCTGGTTTTAGAACTGGTCACAGTTGTTCTACAGCGGCTGTCAAAATTTTTGATGATATCAGAATTTCTTATGATCAGAACTTACTAACTCTACTTTGCCTCGTCGACTTTTCTAAGGCATTTGATTCAGTTAATCATACACTTCTCTGTTCTAAGTTAAGAAACTATTTTATATTTAGTTCTAGTGCTGTTAATTTGATATCTAACTACCTTAAGAGTAGGATGCAACAGGTAAAAGTTGGAAATGCTTATTCTTCACTAAAAGCAATTGTGACTGGAGTTCCTCAAGGGTCTATCTTGGGACCACTCCTATTCTCTGTGTATATAAATGATGTTTTTTCTGTCTGCAAATATGCTACTGTTCATGCCTACGCTGATGACATTCAACTCTATCTCTCTCGATCTACTGGACTTCTAGAAGACTTGACTTATAGACTGAGCTATGATTTGACCTCGTTGAATAATTGGGCAGCTAGAAACTACCTCCTTATTAATCCCATAAAAACTAAAGTACTACCCATAGCGAGAAGTGATTCCTGCTTTATTGATATTCCTCCTCTATTCATTGGAACAGATAGACTTGAAATTGTGTATAAAGCGAAAAATCTAGGATTTATAATTAACTCGAAGCTGACTTGTACTGACCACATCAACAATACGATAGGTAAAATATACGGGACTTTACGCTACTTATGGACTTCATCTGACTTCACGCCCATTGAAACTCGTCGCAGACTCGTTATGCAATTAGTTATGCCATACATCACATTCTTTGATGTGGTTTATAGTCAGTTAGATTCACATTCTCAGCATAAACTTCTAGTAGCATTCAATAGTGCGGCTAGATATGTATACGGGGTCAGTCGCTATGATCATTTATCGCTAAGGAGCAAGGGCATTTTGGGGTGTGGTTTACTTGAGTATTTAAACTTCCGCAACATTTTATTTCTGCACAAGATTATGCACACCCAAAGCCCTCATTATCTTTTTGTCAAATTAAATTTTTTTCAGTCTCAACGGTTATCTAGCCTTGTGGTGCCAAGAATTAACTATCTAAACAGTAGTAGGTTCTTTTTTACCAGCACCATTAGACTTTGGAATGCATTACCAAACTCAATTAAACAAATAAATGCACGAACCAGCTTTAAACAGGCTCTTTTCAAATACTACAGCTCTTAAATCTATAAATCTATGCTTCTCTTTGTTATTCTATCTTTTTATGTTTCATCAAATTTTACCACACTTTATCTTTTTTTATTCTTTTATAATTCTTATAAGACTTAGTATAATTTGCTTAGTATAATTTTATCTCAGTCTTCCATCTTAAACACTTCATGATGCTTATTTCAGTATTTTTAAGCAATTATTACTTGTTAAAAAAAAAAATTTCATTATTTTAGTTTTAAGTTTAATTTTAATCTTCAAACCAATGTCAATACCTATTGCTGTACTATAAAAGACTTAGTCTAATTGTACCCCGAAATGTAATGTAGAATAAGAAATTAAATTAAATTAAATTAAATTAAAAAAAAAAAAAAAAAAAAAAAAAAAAACAAAAAAAACAAAAAAAATCTTTATCCTTTAAAAAAATATGTCTGAAATTTTCACTTATAAAGACTGTACAAAACCAAAACTATATCGTCTTAATTAAGTACGTCCTCTTTTATGTAAGTAGGCCAATAACACTCACTTTAAACATCGTCGTTTATTTGGAAAGTTTACAAAAAAAAAAACAAAATTCATATAACAAGGACCTACAGAAACAAAATGCATAAAAAACTAATTGTCCATTTCAGCCCTTGAAAGGACTTTGATTGGCATTGAAAACTAATGCTACACTAGAATGTTAATGTTACACTGGAACATACTACACATGTTTGATTGCTCTTTATTTCCCATTAATCGATCATTCCATTTCGAGCCAAGGCAGACTTGACTGTATAGGCAAAACACCTGAAGTTCTTAGTTGAAATCTAAAAAAAAAATCTTGAAATAGCAAAAACATCATATACACACATTTACAACAACAACAACAACCATAACAACACTTACTTACTTACTTATCTGGCGCTTACAACCGAAGGTCGGTTTTGGCCTCGTATAAGAAATTGCGCCAGCCATTTCTATTTTGCGCTTGCTGGCGCCAGTTGGAAACACCAAGTGTAGTCAGGTTATCCAACACCTGATCCTTCCAACGAAGATGTGGGCGTCCTCTTCTGCGTTGACTACCACCGGGCACCGAATCGAATATTTTTTTCGCTAGAGCGTCGTTTTCCATTCGCTCAACATGACCTAGCCAGCGGAGCCGCTCGATTTTAATGCGCTTAACTATGTCAGCGTACAGCTCATACAGCTCGTGGTTCCATCGAATTCGGTACTCGCCATTGACGCAGATTGGACCGAAGATCTTACGAAGGATCTTTCTCTCGAAGGCTCCCAAAGTCTTTTCATCAGAACTGCTCAACGTCCAAGTTTGTGCTGCATATAATAGGACGGGCATGATTAGTGACTTATAGAGCGTGAGTTTTGTTCGTCGAGAGAGGGCTCTGCTTCTCAATTGCTTACTCAGCCCAAAGTAACACCTGTTGGCAAGAGTTATCCTTCGCTTTATCTCAATACTGACATCGTTGAAAGAGTTTACGCTGGATCCCAGGTAGACGAAGTCCTTAACAACCTCGAAGGAGATGTTGTCAACAGTGATGTGGTTTCCAAGACGCTGGGACTGTTTATTTGTTGACACTAGGTATTTCGTCTTATCTGCGTTCACTACAAGACCCATTCGACTCGACTCTTTCACTAGGAGGACGATCCTCACAAGGCAACGCGTGAGGGTCAAGGGGGCGATCTTCACATGGCAACGTATCTGACTGCCTCAACCTGGTGAGGCCAGAATTATCCATGTCGAACTCGTCTCAAGTCGACTCAAACCTCTGCGTGGTGTCCTCTAGAAACGGCAAACTGGCAACCGTTAGTTTGACGGCTAATCTGAGCGGCGGGCTCCCACTGCCTTTAAAGGGTTGTGCGTTGGGTTTGATGCCCACCACGTAAAAACAAATTTCAATGAAACGAAAAAGAAATAAGATAAAACCATAACAACAACCACAATAAAATCTCATTACTACCATGCAGCATGCAGGTTAATGCATAACAACAACAACTACCACCAGCATTAAGCACAATTAACATACACCATGCATTGCACTGTTATAATTCACAACATGTTTTCATGAAAATATGTTTAACCCTAGAACTGTAGCGCTATTTTTTTTTTTACCTATTCCTGTATCGCGGGGTGAAAAAACACCCCAACTTTCAAGGGCCCGTATCTCGGACACAGTGTGACTTTGATGGTTCCATGGGGGCTCATTTTTTCGTCTTTTGACCTAGAATCACGTGAACTAAATTGTTTGGCCAAAAGTTTGGAGGGTCCGGGAATATTGACCAACAAGGGAAAAAAACGTAAAATTTTATTTTTCGTAAAAATTACGATATCTCAGTGAGTTTTTGACTAAATCTAGTAATTCCAACGGTTTAAGGGATATTCTAGTGATTTTGGCCAATGTTCCAAAAATTGCTCTTTATTTTGAGAAATCAAAGTGCGTAAATTGCAAGAAATTGAAAAAACGATTTTTGCCGCTCAGATCGTTACAATGAATAAGAATTTCGTTCAAGTTGGAAAAAAACATGTTTATTTAAAATTAAAAACCACAATTATTGAGAAGAATATTAAATTTGTTTATCTCTCATTCTTGCTCACCACACTCCTGACAGATAATAGCTCTATGGTCTGGACACACGAAGGCCTGACACTTGGAGCATTTGGCTCCATATTTTCTGTCGATGATTCGGGGACAATGAACACATCTTCCCTCATTTCATACTGCGTCTAATCTAATGAACGAGTATGAATTGTAATATTTTTTATATATGTTTAAATACTTGTTAGCAGGTACCGTTTTTTTTTAAAGAGAGTGTACATTTTTGGTTGTTGTTGGTAAGTACACTCAATGAGCATTTATTCCAAGTAGTTTTTGTTGTTATTTTTTAACCAATATTGAGAGCAGAGCATTTTTTGTTATTAAAACAAGTGCGACTAATCAAGTTGAAGGGAGCGTATATATGTATGTAAATATATGTGAAGTGGGGCCACTATACACTCATTAATTGTCCAAAAAGTTTAAACAACACGAAAATAAAAAACTTTAAGATGACGAAAAATATACACAAACTGTATCGTGGGGTGAAAAAGCACCCCAGACGCACTTCTTATGTTCACCGCTTGAGCAAGCACGTGGTAAGGATGCCGCGAGCATGCTCCCTCTACTCTCAGACGTTCAAACAGAATTATGGTTACTATCCCGGGCCGTAAACGAAAGACGTTTGTGTTAGGCGCGAGATTTAAGCCAGTCTGGGATGCTTTTTCACCCCACGATACAGTTCTAGGGTTAAGATGGTAACGTTTGGCATATATTATTGCAGTTCAAATGCGAAGTGTTCTTGTCGTTTACTTTACTTGGCAACGATAAGCAATTTTTGAAACTATCTTCCAGGAGGTAGGTTGCCTTACAGACCGAAAGTCAAGCATCGATCTAATATCACGTGTTTTTTTTAGAGGTATAGAGTCAGAGATTGGAGAATTCGCTATGAAAGGGATAGCAGTATGCATGATTTATGTCAAATTGAAGTCAATACTAACACAATATCATAGTTGTGTTCGTCCATTTTGTTGACGGACTCACCCAGTTTTGGTTCTAGTTTGAGTTATTCAGCTGGTTTAGGTTCTCGCCACTGTGCAAAATTTCACTGAGCTTAGACAAACTTACCACGATCAAAACATATACAAATTAAGGGATTACTCACGCTTATAACTTTTAACTTCAACGATTTTTTTTTTTACATATTTCTGAAGCAGTGATGTTAACATAATTTGTTTATTTATTTGTTTATTTATTCATTTCATTTCATCAAGCAGAGAACAAGCTCTTATAGACTACTGTAATATATACCATTTACACTAGAATTCAAATATAATTAAAGATAGGTGAAAATAAAGCAGTTTAAACTGTTTTGTTTAAAAATAACTCACAGCAAGGTAGAATTCCATTTACAATATAATTCAATTAGTAATAAAAGGAACTCTCAAGCTGAGAAGAAAAGTGTTTATAGTTCAAATAATACATGGCAAGGATAGTATAAGATGAGTATACAATCCATTTCTTAGTTAAGTATACAATACACAAGTAATAAGATTACGTGACTTGGCACATGAGAATATTATACAAGGAAATCTTAAAAGTTTCTTTAGGAATACCAACAAATATATCAATTAAGTTTATGACCTTATTAACTTCTCTGATACAACGTGTGTAACAGTCCAATGCTACCAAATTCATTTTAATAAACTATTCTTTTTCGAAACAAAAAAAAAAAAAAAACTAAACACAGCTTTTCGAACAATTGTCAAACTCGCCAACTTCGTAAGGTTTAACTTCTCCCATCTTAATTTATGAACTTCCTTTTCTATCTAAACTTTGACGAGAACAGACTTCAGCCTAATAAATACCATACAAATCTGGGAATAGTTAATTAAACAGCTGAAACTCAACTTTCTCGACGTATAATCTTTTACCAGGTAAACTAAACTTAAATTTGCGTCCACAACTTATTTAATCATAAAATTCTGCATAGAATTCTACTCAAGAAATTTAAGAAGAGTATCCAAAAGTTGGAGCCACAAATGTGCTTTCGAGACACACACTTTCTTATTACGCTTTGCCAAGCGAAACAAAGAAATGGAGCTCTAATGTCAGCACTACCACAATTACAACATTAAATTCGCCCATCCATCAAGATCGAGCTAGGCAGCGTCAAGCAACGAGTTCCTAATCTAGTTGATCTTCAACCTCGTGCTTGGCGACCGCGATCGTGTAACAAAATCGAAAATTAAAAAAAAAAAAAAAAACAAACAAAAAAAAAATAATTCCTTTAATATAATATTAAAAATTACAAACAAAAAAAATTTGCCTTTAAACTTAAAAAACTATGTCTTAATACTAACAACCACAAAGTGTGTTTAAATGTGAAAACAACACAAAAGACAACACTACCTTAAACTACCTTATTATTAATCAAAGCTTATTCTTATTGTAATTCTAAAACTTATTCTTAAAAAATTTGAAAAAAATGAAGAAAAAGAAAGTATATCTCAAGTAAATCATTAGCTTAAAAGATCAATACTAACAACAATTCATTAAAATACCTAAACATAAAGTTAAAATGCCTTAAATAAAACGCGTAAGTTTTACATAAAAAACAACAAAAATAAAAAAAAATCAAAACAATAAAAAAATCAAGACAAGCAAGAACATAACAGATACATAATACATATAATATGAGCACTTATATATAAAATTTCTACAGCCCTAGCAACACTGCAGCAGCAACATACTGTGAGGCCTTGCACCATGTTCCTGTATAAAATGTAAGTGTTAATGATCTTTATATTTTTATATCCATAACAACATTTATCAATTAATGCTCGTTTAATTGCTCGTAATATATATATTTTAAATCATAAATTAGTAAAGTAAAGTACATTAATCACTAAGTCGCTTAAGAGTTAACCTTGAAAATTCGCGGATCCAAGGGTTAAGCTTACTATAGTTTTACGCACATATTGCGTCTCGCCGCGCTCTCCCTCGCTCAGAAGTTTTTTTTTATGTTTATTAATGATTTGCCTTAAGAGTCGAGTTATTGTGGAGACTTTTATTTGTCAATGAAAGGGTTTTAAACCACGCTAAAATTACTCTTTGAATTTTTGAATGAATTGTTTTTAGTTTTTTTCTTGCATTCTTTGCTTCTTTTTATTCTAATAACAATTTTGTTGTGCTTTTGTTTTGTTTATAATTCAGATAGTTCAGATATACAGTGAACGATATGAAATAAAAATTAATTCAAATTCTGCACTACAATTTCTTAATGATGAATGATAATAATTAAATTTATGTTTTTTTTTTTTTTAACTTCTAATTATTTACATTTGCCTTTATGTAAGATTTGTTAATTCTTTATAAACTGAATTAAACATAAAACATTTTTTGTCATTATCATAAGAATGTGATAAGTTTGGAAACAACATGGAGATAACAATAAAATTTATTTACAAATGTAACTATAAATTAAAAAAATGAGTTAAGTTAATAAATTTTGGTATGGTAGGGTAAAAGGTAATTGTTTATTTTGGGATTCGTTATAAAAGTCTAAACGAATCATGGAGGGTGGGTATCAGATGACGTATCGATTAACACCTAATGATACCGTCGCATATTTTGTATTTTCATGAGAAGATCATTCACCTTTGAGTTTTTTTTGAGTGAGTTTGTAATAGTTTCCTTTTTTTTCCATTTTTTGTAGTTTTATTTTTAAAATTTAGGCCACTCGAGGACTCTTTAAAAGTGTACCCAGCGGGGTTCTGGTTGGAAAGAGGTCAAGAACCTCCCCACGGGCTGATTGCTAGCTGTTTTTTAAAAGGGTCCACCCGACCTCCTTCCCCAGTTCAATCCAACTTATGTTGGCCAGTTGGTTGGTTACACGTGACAGGGGTTCATTTTGAGCATAAACAGTTCTATGAAATCTTTCATAAAAGTGGAAATGACTACGAAGAGATCTCGAGGGAATGTGAAGGTTAAGCTTATACAATAGTTCCGTGCAATCTATGTTATGGTGAAGTATGTCTCTGAGAAAGATTATTGATGAAGCCCTTCTTCTGCAGTTAAGCGTGCTTAATCCAATCAAGGCACATCTTGTACTGTAAGGAGGGGAAACAGGGATATTCCATCTTAGTTGGTTGAACATAAATCTAGTGAATTTACGTTGAACTTTTTCGATACGATCAGAGTGCATATTTGTTGAAGGGTTCCAGATAATGGAGCAATATTCCAAGTGCGGCCTTACAAGTGAAGTGTAAGGTGATTTTAAAGTGTACGGGTCACTGAACTCTTTGCTATTCCTCATAAGGAATCCGAGCATAGCATTAGCCTTATTTACAATGTATGCAATATGATCACCGAAGTTAAGATGCGGATCTAAAATAGTTTCTAAGTCTTTTTTAGTGAAAATTCTATCTAGCGGTATAGAGTTAATGTGGTAGCCACCCACAAGAGGAGTCAATATTCTCGCGAAAATTAAATAGTCGCATTTAGGGATGTTGAGAGGCAGTTGGTTAGCATCACACCAAGCAAATATGGCGTTTAGATCATCTTGGAGGAGAGAGCGGTCGGACAGCGATCTAATTTGACGAAATAGTTTTAGATCGTCAGCAAAGATAAGACAGCTAGAGTGTTTAACTACTAGCGGGAGATCATTAATAAATAACAGAAATAGTAAAGGGCCAAGGTGGCTCCCCTGCGGCACACCAGAGGTTACGTTGATGAGGTAAGATGTAATGTCATTAATTTGAACGCGTTGACGGTGATTAAGTAAATAAGATTTAATCCAGTTGAGCACATTGGAATGGAAGCCAATAGCTGAGAGCTTAGATATTAAAATATTTTGGTTTACCTTATCGAAGGCTTTGGCAAAATCTGTAAAGATTACGTCCGTTTGCAAGTGATTTTCCATATTATGGATTATATTATTTAAAAAAAGAACCATGTTGGTGGTTGTGGATCTCCCATTCATAAAACCATGTTGGAAGGGGGACATTATATTTTTGACGAGAAAAATTAATTTACAGTTTACTATTTTTTCGAATAGTTTCGGAATAGCGGCTAGTTTGCAGATAGGTCTATAATTTACGATATTATGTTTAGGGCCTGATTTATGGATAGGCACTATGAGGGATAGTTTCCAAGTATCAAGGAAAACTCCCGATGAAAGGGATTTAGAGAAAATTAACAATAGTGGTAGTGCGATCGATGATGCACAATTTTTTAGCGAGATTGGGGCAATACCATCTGGGCCCTCATTAGAACTGGTTTTGAGGCTTAAAAGTGCGGCAAGGACCTCCGATTCATCTAGGTAAATGAAACCGACGTCCAAAGGTGGATTAAGAGTGGGAGAGCCAGACACGAGGGGACTGGGAGTGTATACTGATTTAAAGTAATCCGCGAATAAGTTGCAGATAGCACGTCTGTCGTCAGTGGTATCGTTCAGGTAGGACATCCTGACAGGAAGGCCATTTGATTTTCTTTTAACATTGATGAAGGTCCAGAAATATTTACAATTTTGTTTGAGACTAGCCTCAGTACAAATTAAGTAATTTTGATAAAGGAACTTGTTAAGAGTATCAAAATGATGTTTAATTGATAGATACTCAGATCGTAAAATCACGTTTGTATAGTTATCTCTTAAATGTTTGAAAGCTTTAGTCTTTTTATTTTTTAAGTAAGACAGTCTTGTGTTAAACCATGGTGGATTATTATTACGCTGAATATGTTTAACAGGGACGAAACGATCCAAAGCATCCATCAAAAGATTGGAAAAAATATTATACCTTGACTGGAGATCATCTTCTAATAATAGGGAGTCCCATGGGACCGAGGATAGGAAACTATTCATACCATCAAAATTAGCATGACTATAGTCTCTGAGAGTTAATAAATTTCTATTAAACTTCTGGAAATGATATAGGGAGAAGTCAATTTGCAGAGGTACATGATGATGAGATTCATTAAAGATTGGACACGAAGGTAAGGCCAGATGTACCCGGAAATCTTTATCAATATAAACCAGATCTAAAATACGGTTTAGGTCGTTAGGTATATTATTGATTTGGACAAGGTTATACTGACCAAAAAAATCAATCAAATTAGCTTCGACTTCATAATTTATATTGAGAGGCACAAGGTAAAACTCATCACAAACCGGTTCCATTGAAATCCCCTACGTATATTAAATGTTGATTAATGCTAAGGTTATCTAGGAGAGCTCTGCTATTATCAAAGTGTTGATTATAAAGGTCAATAGGACTATTAGGAGGGATATAGCTCACCAACAGTAGGACCTCGAGATTATGATCAATAGTGACTTTTATGATAAGTTGATCAATGTCAAACAAGGAAGAATTATTCACTGGCGTAATTTGACAGCATGAAAAAGAGCTGCGGATCGCAGCAAGTACACCTCCTCCACGAGAAAAACCAGAGATGCGCGGACAACGGTCCTTACAGAAAACATTATAAAAAGCACAGTTAAAAAGTTCAGATGTATAGTGGCTATCAGTCAGCCAGGTTTCAGTGAAGATAATAAAGTCATAATCAAATGAAGAAGAGGAGATAAATAATTGCTTAATTTTAGTTCTTACCCCACCTACATTGTGGTAATATAAGGAATACTTATGTGTTAATTGGGACGATCCATCCAGGGTCCTGTTGATGCCCGGTCGTTTTTTGAAGGAGAAGATGATTGTGTAATTGCTGCTGCCTGAGAGTTGTTAATTGGTAATGATGCAATACGTGGGCGAGAGATGCAGTCATGGACTACAACACCTTGCGGCCAGAAATCCTCAGATAGCAGAGTAGCATGATCTTGATCAGAGACATGAATCCTAAAAGACGCAATATCACGTTGAGTTTTAGAGTTGAGCTTATGACAAGTTGGCGTCGAAGCAGGCAACGGCAGTTTGCTTTGAATGTAAGTCAAGATGTTTTCGACAGACGTCGTGGCTGCGAGTCTCGACAAATTTGTTGAAATAACTGTGTTAGGCACGAAAAATTACTGTTTTTGATGCAAAATTACTATGAATTGGATCAAAAATTACTGTTGATTTACTGTACACCTATCCCTCGGTTTACACGGTAGATAGGTTCCTGAGAAATCCGTGCAAAGCGAAAATTAAATTTTTAAAAAAATCAAAGAAAAATGATTATCAGTAAGAATCAAACTTTCATCACAAACTAAAAACCGTATAAGATCGGAAATGTGCTAAACGAGAACCGTGTAAAACGAAGGATAGGCATATAACTAAAACGAATAAAAATTCAATTAAAATGCAAGTGTTTCATTTTTCAAAAGCAAATGTGCAGTTGACTTGCAGTGCGTGCAGTGCGTGGACGGCCACTTTTTGGTCGATTTTCAGTAGAACCCGTTTCCTTATATCTTTTAATAGTTTTATATACAAAATCGCACTTAATTCCCGAATTTTTTAATGTTTTGAATATTGCAAACGGCTTCATGCCTTCCTAAAATTTATCAACAATTAGTTAACGCACTTGCTTCATCGCTTTTATATACCTCAACTACAACTGATACAAATTGAAATCTACTACATGAAGCCCAAAAGCCTAACGGAACTTCACTGAAAGGAAAACAAAAACTTATGAGGCCTTTATTTCATTTTATTTTAACGGAAAACGTTATTATTCAAACTTATTGGACACCATGTATATATTTAATCCTCATTTAAAAATATGCGTTACTATTCCTTGAAAAAAATCACAAACATGACCTTTTTTTCATCCTCTGGATATACACCCTGTTTCAAAATAATAGATCCACTCAAAAATTGAGCGTTTTGTACACTACTCAATGAAATTTTTATAAACTCTTTTCCATAAAAGTTTCACACTAATAAGAAAAAGCAAACAACAAAAATTATACTGTGCTGAGAGTGCCTAACGGTAAAATAACTTGTGTTGTTTTAAACATGCTGCTTATAAATGGTTGCAAAAATAAAGATCCACCATTCTGTTCGCAGTTTTCGAAGGTTTTGGCTGATTTTTTTTTTTTCTGTCTAAAGGGTTTTTTAAAATCAAAACTAAAATTTTAACTATGCCACGTGGAAAGAAGTTAACAGAATTTGAAAAAGGGCAGATTACTTCATTAAAAATCGCGGGATTGGGAAAAAGGTCTATTGCACGGAAGATTAGTCGGAGCCATAAGGTTGTTTGTACCTATTTGCACAATCCTGAAAAGTATGGATGTGCAAAAGGCCGAGGAAGAAAAAGAAAACTGAGTAAACGAGATGAACGTGTAATTTTTAGAGCAGCGAGCAACTCAAGCAAGAGTTGCAAGCAACTTGCGGCCATAAGTTCTGTGGAAGTGTCTTGTCAAACCATTTGGAGGTCACTGAAGCGTAATCCAAATATAAAGCACGCTCAGATGAAATTAGTTCCACGACTTTTGCCGCGCCACAAAATCGCCACAATGAAATTTGCAGAACAAAATAGTTACACTGATTGGACTTCGGTAAGTTATTATGCGAGTGCTAGTTTCATGAATTTTTACAATAGAATTTTGTATTTAAGTTATCTTTTCTGATGAAAAGAAATTTAACCTTGACGGTTCAGATGGTTTTAAGAGATACTGGCACGATTTGCGAAAAGACCCACGTTATTTCTCGGGGCGATATTTTGGTGGTGGCAGTTTGATGGTTTGGGGAGCTTTTTCCTTCAAAAAAACCCTGGAAATTCAATTCACTTCAACTCGGATGACAAGTAAACACTACATAAATGTTCTCCGAAGCAGTCCTCTTAGTTTTCTCCGTGAAGATAGTGAACAAAATCTGACTTTCCAACAGGATAACGCCGCCATCCACACTAGTAAAGAGACGATGGCGTGGTTTCAAGCCAATTCCGTCGAGGTTTTAGGTTGGCCAGAATGTTCTCCGGACCTAAATCCAATGGAGAATATTTGGGGCATTTTAGTGAAACGAATTTATGCCGATAATCGTCAATTTAACACAGTCTCAGAGCTTAAAACTGCAATCTGTACAGAATGGAGTAAATTGGATGAAAATTTATTGAAATCGCTAGCTTTAAGTATGAAGAAAAGATTGTTTGAGGTCGTTAAGGCTAATGGAAGCCAAATAAATTACTAAAAAGATACATATTGTGTTTTTTTTTAAATTTATTGAGTGGATCTTTATTTTTGCAACAGTTTATAAGCAAAAAAGTTCTACCAGTTCATTAATATCAAGAGAAAATCAGATAATTACCCGTCCACCCTAAAATTGTCAGACAAATCTTCGGACGGCCCTGAAATAATTGCAAATCTTTTTGCAAGTTTTTTCAGTCAGTCATTTACCAATCACAATGATGTACTGGACTCTGAATACTTCTCTTCTTTAAAAAATTGTGCCCAAACGTCTTTAGTTTCGATTAATATTACACTAGCTAATGTGAATGAAAAATTACGAAATTTAAAGGACGATTGCTCTCCTGGACCCGATGGCTTGCCTGCTATTGTTTTAAAAAAACTTTCAAACACTTAAGCTCATCCCCTTTTAGCTCTTTTCCAGCTCTCTATCTCTCAATCAATTTTTCCTAAGTTTTGGAAGAATTCGTACATTATACCTCTGCACAAAAAAGGGCCTAAAAATGATATCACAAACTATAGACCCATTGCAAAACTATCATGCACACTAGAGCGGGTCAATTTTTTTTTTGATGAAGCGTATAGCAAAAACGTATTCTATAGGTGATTTTGAGAAATTTTGCTGAAGAGACCACAGCTCTAAGTCGGATTTGGAGCCCCCCAAAATTTCAAAATAGATATTTTTCCATATATACATAGAATAATTCATTTAAATTCGTCATAAAATCGGATAGAATTAGAGTAGATTTATCAATGTGGGCTTGTTTGAAACGTATTTTTATCACCTTTCAGAATCTGTATTGATACCAATATTTTTTTTATTTTTAGTAGAGATATTAGGAATTTTTTGTCGAAAAATAGTCTAAAATTAACTTTTAACTAATAAATTCTGAATTTTTTCGATTTTTTCCAGATTTTTTTTTGCAGATTATGAAAGTTCAGATAATTTCCAACAACTTTTATCACGATCAATTTTTTTGTTTTCGAACTCCTTTTTGTAGGAAAATCATTCTGAAAAAATCAACATTTTCAAGATTTCCGCAAAAAAACACTATTTTTACATTCTTAATTCAATTTATTTTTAAATATTATTCTCGACCTACAATTTAATGTTTTAATGTGGTAATATTATATTTTAAGGTCCTTTTTACTTTCCATGCGAGGAATTTTCATACGACTTTCTAAAGTCACTGCCATAACTCCTTCACGATTCTTTTCTATGACTCGTTTTGAAACACTCGTTAATAACTGCACATGTCTTTCTGTTCCTTGTATGTGCATTGGAATTTGTGGATCAGCCAGTGGTGGTTCATCGAAATCTAAGTATTCTACCAAGTGATCATATGGAATCTGTCGAGTAAATGCTGGTTCAACTAATATATCGTCGTTATTCATATCAACCATATTGATATAATCGGTAGCATCGAAATTTAACATATGTTTTTTGTAAACTCTGAGTTTAGTTGCATCGGTTGCACTACTACCAACCTCACAGAATTCGTCTCGAATACCCTATGTTCTTTGGAAAGTGGTTATGAAGTTGACGTTGTCTCAACTGACTTTAGCAAAGCATTCGATAAAATCTCGCACACAGTCATCCTTCGTAAGCTAAAAACTTTCGGCTTTCAACCCCCGTTTATTGCTTAGATTAAATCTTACCTTGCATGAAATGAAAATCTATCAACGCATACATACTAATGCTGACTCAACCCGCCTTCAAGATGATCTAATCAGTTTTTCTACTTGGTGCAAAAAAAACTTCCTGGAACTCAACATCAACAAATGCCAAGCTATGACATACTCGCGTAAGAGACCCCAATCTCCATCGCGAACTTATTACATATTTGGCGAGCCGATTCTTTAGTAAGTTCTTTGCGAGAATTGGGTATAATTTGCGATAAAGAACTTTATTTTCGATCCCATATCGATAATATCATTAGTTGAGCCAACTCTACTCTTGGTTTTGTAAAACATTGGTCCAGGGAATTCTCTAACCCATATGTTACAAAATCTCTCTACCTAACCTTTGTGAGGCCGATACTCGAATATGCTAGCCAAGTTTGGTCACCGCTCTATGTTTCTCAATCTTTGCGTATTGAAGCTGTACAGCGTAGATTCCTTCGATTTGTGTTACGCGGCCTCCCTGGTTCCAACAGCTTCAATCTACCTCCTTATGCTGATCGTTTGATGTTGATTATCATGCAATCTCTTGAAAAACGCAGGGTGGTTGCCGATGTCCTCTTCATTCATCAACTACTAGACGGCACCATTAACTGCCCTACACTGCTCCAATTGATATCCCTTAATACCAACCCACGCTACCTAAGGTCTGTACCTCTCTTCCATCTCAACTTTCATCGCACCGTCTATGGATGTGGCGAACCTATAACTAGGATGCTTCGTCTGACCAACAATTTGATCAATGAATTCGACTTCCATCTCAGCAGATCCGAACTCCGAAATATCCTTGTTAACTCAAACCCCCTTCCTCCCTCTTAAATAAATTGTGATATCTTTTTCTCATACGTCTTGTGGGCAGACTATAGCCCACGTAAATGTAAATTCCCTACCTTAGAAATAAAGAAAAAAACCCTAGGATTAAGAAATTAACGTTAAGTATCTTGCTTGTATTGTGGCGTCCGTGGCGTAGTTGGTTAAAGTGTGTGGCCGCTATGTCAACGAACTTTGGAAACCCAGGTTCGAATCCCAGCAGCGACAGAAAATTATTTGAATTAAAATAATTTTTCTGTACGGCCGCCACCTCTCTGCAGACAATGGCAAACCTCAGAGAGTAATCAAATTGCCATGTAAAGCTTCTTGAGAACGAGAACATTCCGTTCATCGCCGTTCGGAGTCGGCGTTAAGCATGTAGGTCCGGTTCTCGGTCAATTGTGTACAAACTTAATAACACGCACAACACAATTGATCATAAGAAGCTAGGTCAAAGTCCTTTCAAGTGCTGAAATGGCCAGTTATTTATTTATTTATTATCTTGCTTGTATTAAGCTCATAATAAATAAATAAATAAATAAGCAGCATGTTTATAACAATATAAATTATTTTACCGTTAGGCGCTCTCAGCAGAGTATAATTGTTTTTGTTTGTTGTTTCTTATTTGTGTGAAGCTTTTATGGAAAAGAGTTATTAAAAATTGCATTGAGTAGTGCACAAAACGCTCAATTATTGAGTGGATCTATTATTTTGAAACAGGGTGTATAGTCCCCCTTAAGCCAACCTTGTTTGACTTTAAGAGAGGATTATCTAAACTTGGAAAGTACCAAGTGTTATTACATACACCACATATCCCCCAAATGGTATTTTATGCATAAGTTCTGTTTTATTTCTGAACTTTGCAATGTTTAACAACCAAGCCTCTCAAATATCACAAGAAAAGCATTTAGCTTCATTACTGCTCAACCTTTACTCAAACACCTTTACTGGTTATACACCCCATTAGAACAAAAAAAAAAACGAAACTGGCGCACATGCCTACAACTTGATGTTAATTGAATTCGTGTGAATTATTTCTACAACTAAGTGAAATTGACTCAACACGAAATGTCGGAATGTAAGCAACTGTCAGAAATGCACAAATTAAACGTCAAAGATTAGAAGCAAAACAATTAAAATGTAATTATTTTGTGCGAAAAAACTTTTAAAACAACAAACTGAACAAACAAAAAAAAAAAAAAAAAACACAGGGCCACAAACACAGAAATAACTCTGCAATGAGCTAGTCCTTAGGTTAGAAAAAAGAAAGCAAGGCATGAGATAATCACGTAATAAATTATGTGTGGCCAAAATATGAAGCTTCACGTGGTTTTGATATTCAAGCACCAACATAATTAATAATAACAAAGCAACAAAACAAAAAAAAATAAAAACAAAAAAAAAAATAAAGAAATATAACAGCCCTGGCAACTCTTGCACGCGATTTAATGCCTAAATAAGCAATTTTCTGCCCAATTTTCAGGCACTTCACATAGCCGGAAAAGTTCCTTTATGCTCCGAAGGGTGATGTTGTTGTTTGTGTGCCCATCATGCAACAAAAAAAAAAAAAAAACAAACAGAAAAAAATACACCTACTTATAATACAGCCATTAAATGAGTGCTGCCAAAAATAATAGGTGTAAAAGAGTTGCCAACGTGCCAATTTCTAACACTTTCCTTTGTTGTTTGCTGTGCTTTTGTTTTGGTTTTATTGCCATTATTCATATTTGCGTGTCTGTCGTCTTTGTGCATGTAATCAGCCTAAACAGCTTGCATTAAGTTTTTTGCTGTTTTATTTTTTTTTTTTTATTACTTATCCTTAAAGATTGCTTTATTAAAATGCTATCTAAGGAAGCGCAATGTTATAATTCGGTCTTTTGTTTTCGTGAAACCTTTTTTTATAGCGATTTTATACAGAAGATCAAAATTACGAGGGTATTTTTTATCAAGTGGCCAAAAATGGGAGTATGGATATGAAAAGGAATTCTTTGAAGATTTCAGCACTTACATTCCAGTCGCAAAGCATAGCATAGAATAGTCATGAAATTTTTTAGAAAATTTACTCATTAAGGGGTCAGTTACAAAAAAAACGTATGCAAAGAGGATTTCATGCGTTTTTTTTTAAAGTTTTTTTAAATTTCCCGTTAGAGTAGTCAAATTAATTGAAAATTAATGGAGAGTTCGAAGTTGTTTTTAGGCCCTACAAAAAATAATTTTTTCTATAGTTTTAATTCGATTTTTGTATTGAACGTCACACATCAGATATACGGGAAAAATCACTAAAAATTTGAAAAATGTTGTCAATTAAAGCTTACTGTGATGTTTGTTAAGTTATTTAATCAGTTATATCAGCTTTTACAGAATTCGCCACTTCAGTTACAGAAATAATAATTTTTTACCAAAAATACCTACATATTTTACAATTTTAACGGGGATTAAATTAAAATTTTTCTCCAAAAAGACATCAACATAGAGGTTATTTTCAAAGTAGTAAACTTGCAGCAATAAATAATAAAAAACTTTAATGATAAGCAATTTCAGAAAAAACAACAGCGTGACGTTCAATACATTTTGTGACGTTCAATACATTTTGTTGCGCTTAACCAAATAATTTAAATCAAATTGGCAGTTAAACCAAAAACAGGTTTATTCTTTTTAAAAAAAAAGTAAATATAAAGTATGTATTCAGCTATACATAACATTTTCATTCAATTTTTTTTTTTCTTTATTTTTTTACAAAAAATTAAAAAAGTCAATAGCTAGTTGAATTTGTACTGAAATTTTATTAAGACTTCACGTTTCTCAATATAACTTCTGAACCCTTTATAAACATAAAATTTACCACATCTTCATTGGAAAGATATAACCTAACGTAAAAACGTAAAAAAAATGAAAGTTATAAAAAGAAAAAAATTATAGCACGTGTTGCTGGCATTGTATTGAACTTGAACAAATTTAGAATGAGTCAACTTATTGCAATATTTTCAAAAGTTTTGTACTTTTCCTTAAAATAGATGAAATAACTTTTCCAATCTATATCTATACTATTATATAAAATGAAAGCGATAATTTTTTGTGTCCGCAAAACTACAAAAGTACTGGTCCGATTTTTTTGAAATAAGTTTTAAAATATCACATTTGTGCTACAAAAGGTTCATTGATTATTTCCTTTACGAAATTTCAATAATAAGTATCTTTAATTAAAGTGTTAAGTTTTTTAAAAAATTATCCACAATGCCATGCATTGCTTGATCGTTAGCTTTTCATGCGTTTGTGCTGCGAGAGCCTCAATAAACTGCATGTTGCTCTCTACTATACTCTTTTTGTTCTCAGCAAGCACAAAACAACAAAACAAAGAAACAAATACATATACATACATACTTTGCTGCGCTTAAAGCTAATTGGATCGAAGTACATTCTAATATGTTCAAAGTAGTTTTGATGTGGAGAATTAATCTAACACAGTTTTGTTAAAAGGGGATTCACTGACCACCTTTAGCATGTTGAGATTTTTTTGATGAGAATGAGATTCAATCCGACTTGATATATGTATGTATGCATGTATGTACGTATGTACGTATGTTTATTTGTTTCGCTGCATGCAACTTTTCTATACGTGTTTTGACGGTGGTTTTCCTGTAATTTATAAATGAACAAAAGGAACAAACGGCTGACTTTTTACTTAATAGAATTGACATTGTGTGATTCAATAAGTTTTTTTATAAATAAACAAGAGAACTGGGACGGGTATAGGAAAAGGGGTTATGGCTTCGACCACACAAGTCAAATTTTTGATATTGAATAGTTTTGGAACTAAACGTCGCATGACAATAAAACTCAGTATGGATTTACTAATTGCCAAAGTCTTTCTACTGGAAAACTGGGTTGTGCATTGGAAAAGGGGGTGTGGCCCGATTCTCTATACAGAATAGCTATGGAAGCTTAAATCACAGGACATTGAAACTCATAATGGAATTGTCACCTGTGATGTTCTGCTACTGGGAAACAGTAACGGGCAATGGAACATGAGCGTGGTGTCAGACTAAGGGACTAATAAAAGTTTTGAATTTACTTATCATTTCCAATATACTTGCTGGGTGCAGCAACGCGCGCCGGGTATCGCTAGTGGTAATATATTACCGGTAATCGGTCTTAAGTTGATTCAGCTACGTTGTCTCCAAATAGACCCTATTTTAGCAGCAAACAATTATTCTAAAAATTTATAACTTCGAATTTGGTTTTCAAATCTATAACCCAATGCAAGAAAAATATTTTAGAGAAATCGGAGATGGTCAGTGCAACTGATCACTTCAATGTGAAATGGGCGATATCAGTTGGTAAAAACAAAAAGCAAAAATCAGGTCAAAGTCAAACATAGGTACCATTCTTTTTGCTTTCTTAAAAGTGACGTTCAATACATTTGCCACTTTTTAGTTTTTTTTTCTTAGGAATTTTATTTTGCGATACGATAACAAAGAAATTAATCAAAACCTATAAAACAATGATTTTAAACTTGGATGTTTTTTTTATTTACTATTTTTGCTTTAATAAAACTCCGCGTGACGTTCAATACATTTTTACACGTACTTATCATGATGAACTGAGAAAACACAAAAAAATTTACTTTAATATTATTTAATCGTCTTAATTTTATGAATTTCGTGAGAACTAATCTCTGCACTTTCTTAAAATAACTTTCTTGTCATCTATACCACACCTAAATTAAAACTAACGAAGCGTATAAAAAAGTGATGTTCAATACAATGCGCAGGGACTAAATGTAAATCGAAAGCCAAATTCGCGATGACAATGTTTTGAGAATAATAACAAAATAAAACATAAGAAATAAATGCTATTATTAGAAAACAGTTATTATTTGTTAATTTTTTTGCATTGTTTTCAACTTTTTTTTCACGTTTTTCATCAAAAAGTGTAACTGGGGACATATAATTTTGTATTAAGCGAGTACGAGAGAGCAATATAATATTCTTCAAAACAAATATGCAAACAATTTTAGGATTCTGAAATATATGTTTTGTCAATAAATATTCTTTAGTGATTACTTTCTCATTTTTTTTTTTTTTGTTTTTTCTTTTTATTTTTACCTCAAAACAGAGTTAAAAGAGCGGGGACAAAAAAATAGCGTTTTGTATGCAATTGACCCATATATATTTTCGTACATTTTCAGTTGGGTCCTTTATACGAAATTATGAACAGAAAATTCCTGCAATTTGGTATTTGGGCAGAGGAACTTTCAATCGATGAGCAGGTAGTACCATATTTTGGGCGCCACTCTTGTAAAATGTACAGTCGTAGCAAACCGATTAGATGTGGCTAAAAGATATCTGTTTTTGTTCTTCGTCTGGATATTTTTATAATGCTATTCCATATGCTGGAGCCGATGATCGATAGGATCCGAAGCTCGGTTTGGATGCTCAAACTATTCTGTGATTGATTGAAAACATTGAATTTTGCAATTAGACACAAGCTATTCTTTGACAACTGCTTCCCTTCATATTATTTGATGTGTCTGTTGAGCGAAAAACAATTGTGCTCTACTGGTACTGTGAGAAACAATAGAATTGTAGGTGCAAATTTAAAAACCAGGAAGGCGCTACCAAAAGGTAAAATTAACATAATTGTGCTTTTAATCTAATACCTCTGCTGTTTTTTTGTCAGATGAGTTCGAAGCTGCCTTCGATTAAACTCAAAAAATACTTATTTGCCGCTAGCAGGACAATAAAGAAGTTACGATGGCCACCAATTACGATCAAATAAATCCAACACACGCTGCAAAACGATGGCAAAAGAAAAAGATCATGAAAGACGGCTCTGTCCAAATTGGAAAGTACGTAATGTATAAGCAACCTGCAATGTTTTACAACTACAATCAAGGTTTGGGTGTAGTTGATCTACATGACAATGCCATTCAAATTTATAGCATCAGTATTAGATCCAAAAAATGATATTGGCCATTGTGGCTCGCATGCCTTGATTCAGCTGTTGTAAATGCGTGGAAATTACACTGCTTTATTTTGTCTTTTGGAAAGAACAAGCCAATGCCACAAAAAGATTTTCGCGTTGCAATAACATCGCCTTTGTTACTAACTTCTGATAAGTCAGATGATCAGATCTGTGATCTAGATAACGATTTTCTCCTTCCAAGTGAGCTACCTAGGGTAACTGGAGAGAACGTAGTGGTTCTGCACGAAAAAGGCTTTCTTCGTCGTTGCAAGATGTGTCACAAAAAAAAACAATCAACAGTTGCAAGAAATGTAACGTACACTTGCATACTAAGTGCTTCGAAAAACATCATCATCAGAAATGAATTCTGTTCTAATAAAGCTATTTGAATTGAAAAACGAAATGTTCTTTGAGATTTGAAATAATTTTTCATTTATTCACCCTTGATTTTTATACTTCTCTATATATTTTTTAAATTATAATTTTGCCAAATACAGGCCAGTGTTCCTATTTAGGAACACCATTTTCATGTAATACGATTGGACAAAAAAATTTGGTTTTGAGTTTTTTGAGTTATTTTGGTTCGGCGCTGATTTGAAGCGAAACCTAACCGTGTTTGGTAAAGAAAAATATTATGCTCTGCCATCTTGACAACGCACCGATGCACAAATCCACTGTCGCAATGACAAAATTGCATAAATTTCGCTTTGTCATCGACCACATTCTCCTGAATTGGCCCAATGTGACTTTTTATATTTCCAAGCTTGAGGAAATGGCTCAAGGGAAAAGGTTTGTGTCCTATGATGAGGTTGAAATAAACGTTAATTTTAAATTATTGTCGAAATCGTATTATTTGTGAAAGGATCAAAAAATTACGAGTATAAAAAAGTTGAATGAAATGAGCTGTGTTACGAAATAATTGAAGTTTTGATCAAATTAATCATATCTTATTTAATTTTACACGCAATTTTCATCTTGCCGTTTTAGGTGGCCCAAATCAAAATTGGGCACAATTATACATTTTTTGTTTTTTCAAATATTCTTTAGAAAATTGAAGTTGGTTGGTTGGTTTCTGGATTTTTATAAGATAATTCAATAAGTGCCATTCAGTCCATTTGAGCCTTGCCTTTAGTCAGCAGCAACCTTCTAAAACAATACTAAAAGCCATTTTAAACACATTTTAATGCTAACGCCGAAGCGAAAACAAACATGTATTTTTACCTGAACATTAAAACACAAGCACATGCTTAGGTGAATATGAACAGACACGACGCATACTAACACATGTTCAATTGCAAGCATGTGTTAATGTTGAGCTACATGCTAAGTGAGCCATTTTGATAAGCGAGAATGATAACAAGTTGGACGTGACAGGAATTTTTGACGTTTTAATGTGCTCTTGTTTTAAGCTCAAACAAAAGAAAAAGAAAAAACAAAAGTAGCATGATATGAGTATCTACAGTTATATAGAGTAATAAAGGTAGAGAAATGACAAATAATTTAACAAAAACAGTTTCGGCATTTCTGCTGACACATTTTCACATTTTTGAACATATTTAAATTTTGCACTTTTACTTCCTGCTCTCCATCATTATCATTATCATCATCATCATCATCATCATCATCATCATCATCATCACTGGTTATCACTGGTTTGTTTGTATTCTCTGACTTTTTTATACATTCTCTTGTTTTTCCTATGAAATTAAAGCTAAGCTCAAAACATGCTCCAACGCAAAAATGTCGGTACCTGCTTCACGTTAATGTTACAAAGGAGAAAGTAGAATAATTTAAATGAAAACAAAAGCGAAAACATTTGAATTAAGCATAAAATAAGGTTACACAATCCTTGCATCCTGTTGCGCTTTCCGTCACTGAAGACACCAACGCCGCTACTGCTGCTGCTGCTGCAAGCACCAACATGGTTTCCTTTGCTGACGATGACTTCCGTTTTGTTGCAAAAAAAAACAAAAAAAAAAAAACGAACAACAGTAACGAAAGAGAAAATGTTTACGTCGCCATTTTGGATGCCATACTACTACTTTTTACGTTTATATATTGTAGGAATTTTAGTTGTTGTTGTTGTTGTTGCTGCTGTTTACTGTTATAGACAACGTGATCTTTTGAAATGTCTGCGTGCAGCGTGTGTCCTTCTTCTTCATTTTCTGCTACAGCTGGTAGTTTTATTTTCGGAAAAGTCAAACGCACGCCTAGACAAAGGTAACAAAAAAAAAAAAAAAATAATAAATTGTGAAAATTATGGCAGCCCTATTTTCCTTTTTGCAGACTATTTTCACTTTCATTGGAAAAATGCGTGCTTAGAGAGAACTTTTTTGGGCTCCACGAGATGCTTACGAGCTTAAGTCACATAAAGGAAAAATAACGAAATATTGGTTAGAAATTTTTTTTAATCATTGGCTTAGCAGTAGAGGAGTATTCTGGAGGAACTTTTGCTTAGGTATAATCAAAAGCAAAATCTAAGGATAAAACAAAAACAAAATCAAAAGCAAAGGAAAAATCTAAAGCAAAAGCAAAATCAAAAACAGAAGCAAAATCTAAAGCTAAAACAAAAGCAAAAACAAAAGCGAAATCTAAAGCAAAAACAAAATTAAAACCAAAATCAAAAGCAAAAGCAAAATCGAAAGCAAAAGAAAGAAAAAAAGCAAAAGCAAAAGCAAAATCAGAAGCAAAAGCAAAATCAAAAACAAAAGCAAAATCTAAAGCTAAAACAAAAGCAAAAGCAAAATCAAAAGCAAAAGCCAAAGCTAAAACAAAAGCAAAATCTAAAGCAAAAACAAAAGCAAAAGCAAAATCCAAAGCAAAAACAAAAGCAAAATCAAAAGCCAAAAAAAAAAGCGAAAGTAAAGTAAAAACAAAAGCAAAAACAAAAGCTTATGCTTAAGCAAAAGCTAAAGCTAAGCCAAAACAAAAACAAAAACAAAAGCAAAAGCAAATCAAATGCAGAAGCAAAATCAAAAGCATGAACAAAAGAAAAAGCATAGGCAAAGGCAAAAGCAAAAGCAATAGCAAAACAAAAGTAAAAGTAACAGCAAGATCTTAAGCGAAAACAAAAGCAAAAGCAAAAGCAAACGCAAAAGCTAAAGAAAAAGCAAAAGCAAAAGCAAAAGCAAAAGCAAAAGCAAAATCTTAAGCTAAAACAAAAGCAAAAGCAAAAGCGAAATCTAAAGCAAAAACAAAATTAAAACCAAAATCAAAAGCAAAAGCAAAATCGAAAAAATTGAAAGAACAAAAGCAAAAGCAAAAGCAAAATCAGAAGCAAAAGCAAAATCAAAAACAAAAGCAAAATCTAAAGCTAAGACAAAAGCAAAAGCAAAATCAAAAGCAAAAGCCAAAGCTAAAACAAAAGCAAAATCTAAAGCAAAAACAAAAGCAAAAGCAAAAGCAAAAGCAAATCAAATGCAGAAGAAAATCAAAAGCATAAACAAAAGCAAAAGCAAAGGCAAAGGAAAAAGCAAAAGCAATAGCAAAACAAAAGTAACAGTAACAGCAAGATCTTAAGCGAAAACAAAAGCAAAATCAAAAGCACAGGAATAAGCAAAAGCAAAAGCAAACGCAAAAGCTAAAGAATAAGCAAAAGCAAAAGCAAAAGCAAAATCTAAAGCTAAAACAAAAGCAAAAGCAAAAGCAAAATCTAAAGCAAAAACAAAATTAAAACCAAAATCAAAAGCAAAAGCAAAATCGAAAGCAAAAGAAAGAACAAAAGCAAAAGCAAAAGCAAAAGCAAAATCAGAAGCAACAGCAAAATCAAAAACAAAAGCTAAATCTAAAGCAAAAACAAAAGCAAAAGCAAAACCCAAAGCAAAAACAAAAGCAAAATCAAAAGCCAAAAAAAAAAGCGAAAGAAAAGTAAAAACAAAAGCAAAAACAAAAGCTTCTGCTTAAGCAAAAGCTAAAGCTAAGCCAAAACAAAAGCAAAAACAAAAGCAGAAGCAAATCAAATGCAGAAGCAAAATCAAAAGCATAAACAAAAGCAAAAGCAAAGGCAAAGGAAAATGCAAAAGCAATAGCAAAACAAAAGTAAAAGTAACAGCAAAATCTTAAGCGAAAACAAAAGCAAAATCAAAAGCAGAGGAAAAAGCAAAAGCAAAAGCAAACGCAAAAGCTAAAGAAAAAGCAAAACCAAAAGCAAAATCTAAAGCTAAATCAAAAGCAAAAGCAAAATCGAAAGCAAAAGAAAGAACAAAAGCAAAAGCAAAATCAGAAGCAAAAGCAAAATCAAAAACAAAAGCAAAATCTAAAGCTAAAACAAAAGCAAAAGCAAAAGCAAAATCAAAAGCAAAAGCCAAGGCAAAATCGAAAGCAAAAGAAAGAACAAAATCAAAAGCAAAATCAAAAGCAAAAGCAAAAACAAAAGCAAAATCTAAAGCTAAAACAAAATCAAAACAAAATCAAAAGCAAAATCAAATCAAAAGCAAAATCAAAAGCAAAAGCAAAAGCAAAAGCAAAATTAAAATTAAAAGCAAAAGCAAAAGCTAAAGCAAAAACAAAAGCAAAATCAAAAGCAAAAAAAACGTAAAATCAAAATCAAAATCAAAGGCAAAAACAAAAGCAAAAGCAAAATCAAAAGCAAAAGCTTATGCTTAAGCAAAAGCTAAAGCTAAGCCAAAAAAAAAGCGAAAGAAAAGTTAAAACAAAAGCAAAAACAAAAGCTTATGCTTAAGCAAAAGCTAAAGCTAAGCCAAAACAAAAGCAAAAACAAAAGCAAAAGGAAATCAAATGCAGAAGCAAAACCAAAAGCATAAACAAAAGCAAACGCAAAAGCAAAGGAAAAAGCAAAAGCAATAGTAAAACAGAAGTAAAAGGAAAAGCAAAAGCTAAATCAACAGCACAGAAAAAGCAAAAGCAAAAGCAAAAGAAAACGCAAAACCAAAAGAAAAAGCAAAAGCAAAAGCAAAAGCTAAAGCGAAAACAAAAACAAAAGCAAAAGCATAAACAAAAGCAAAAATAAAAGGAAAAACTAACTAAAAGCAAAAGCAAAAGCAAAAGAAAATCTAAAGCAAAAGCTTAAACTAAAGCAAAATCAAAAGCAAAGAAAAAGCAAAAGCAAATAGAGAAGTAAAAATAAAAGCAAAAGTAAAAGCAAGGATTACAAAAAGGATTTAGAAACTAATTGTGACAAGGGTTTGGAAAATGACAGGGATGAGCACAAAAATTTTTACAAGGATTAAGAAAAGAATTCAGCAAGGATTGGGGCAAGGATTATGACGAGGCTTGGAGCAATTATTTATAAAACTATTAGGACAAGAATAGAAACAGAGAGTAGGACAAGAATAAGGAAAAGGATTGGAAAAATGATATGGACATGAACTGCAACAAGAATATCGACAAGAATTCAAATGATGCTTCAGAAAAAGACTTGGGTTCGGTTTATCACAAGAACTAAGACAAGGATTAAGACAATAACTAAGACTTGGATAAGGAAAAGGTTGCGGACAAGAATTTGGACAAGCATTAGAACATGGAAAGAATTTGGACAAAGATTAGGAAAAGAAACCGGGAGTAAGGCAAGGATTAGAAAAAGGATTGGGACAAGAATAAGTACATGAATTGCAACAAGAATATTGACATGAATTCAAATAATGCTTAAGACAAAGTCTTGGACTGGGATTAAGACAAGAATTCGGATAAGAATTAGGATAAGAACTAAGACAAGGATAAGGAAAATGTTGCGGACAAAGATTTGAACAAGAATTAGAACAAGGAAAGAATTTGGACAAGGATTAGGAAAAGTAACAGAGAGTAGGACAAAGACTAGGACAAGAATTATGCCAAGAATTTAGACAAGGATAAGGAACTTAGATTACCAACAAGGATTTTGGCAAGAATTCGAACGAGATTTAATACAAGGATTTGAATAATGGTTGGAACAAAAATTAGGACACGGATTAGAATAAGAATTAGGACAAGGATTTGGATAAGGATTGGACAATGAATGAAATAAGACTTAAGACACAGATTATAACGGGGATAAGGACCAGAGTTAAAAAAGGAGATAAGGAATAAGGATGAGAACAAGTGTTAAAACATGGATTCAAACCAGAAATTGGGTATGAACTGGCACAAGAATTTGCAGAAGGATAAGAAAAAGGATTGTGACAAAGTATAGGATAGATTTTAAGACAAGAACTTCAACAAGTATTGTGACAAGAATATGGAGGAGGATTAAAAAAATAATTTGGGCAATATCTGAACAAGGATTAGGACGAGGATAAAAGAATAATTTGGCAAGAAGTAGGGCATGGATTAAAAAAACAATTTAGGTAAGGACTTCATTAATTATTTGCATTGAAATAAGGATCGAAACTAGAATTTCAACAAGGATATGAACAAAGACTTAGACAAGGATATTCACAGGGATATAGACAGGGATAGCACAAGAACTAAGACAACGAATAAGACAAGGATTGGGAAGGAGGAGAGTAAGGCTTGGGAAATGGATCAACTCAGGGACAAGGTTAAGGCTTAGGTAAGGATAACGAACAAAATAAGAATACGTTATCTCATCAGAATGCTAAGAACTGTATTTTAAAACAAGAACTTTAACAAGTATTGTGACAAAAATATGGAGGAGGATTAAGAAAATAATTTGGGCAATATCTGAACAAGGATTAGGACTACGATAAGATAATGCTTTGGACAAGGATTAAGAAAAGATTTAAGGTAAGGATTTTATCAATAATATGCTTTGAAATAAGGATCTAAATACGAATTCAGCAAGGATATGAACAAAAACGTAGTCTTGTCTAATATTCACAAGGATATGGACAAGGACTCGGACAAGAGTTAGGACAACAAATAAGGCAAGGATGAGGCCAAGGCTTGGGAAATGGATCAACTCAGGAACAAGGTTAAGGCTTAGGTAAGGATAACGAAAGAAACAAGGATACGTTATCTCATCAAAATGCTAAGAAATATGTCGATGACACAACCAAGTCGATTTTTTTTTAGCTTTGCGCCAAAGACTTCAGATGTAATACTTATTCAGTCAAGTCTGCTTTGGTTCTTAATGGGGTGATAGATATGTTAAGTAGAAAGAAAAGCACAATCAAGTGAAACATGTGTAGAATATTCTAAGCGTCGTAGAAAGAAATTCCATGACCTGGCCGTAAATCGAACCGAGCATGATACCTACTCTACTACCGAGAACATTACGGTAAAATTATAAAATTTTTAGCAAAATTGTTAACTTTTTGGTCTTAACCAAGACTTTATTTCTTTCAAAATAAGGAAGGAGACACTGTTACCATCAATTGTCCTCGGTAAAGAGCGATATTAACCGACTTTCTATGACCAGAGCTTGACAAAATCGATACATCCGAACAGTGGTTCCAACAAAACAGCGCTACATGCCATACAAACAACGCAACGCTCGAAGTGATGATGAAGAAATTTGGTGCTAAGAACATCCTACAGATATACTATATAACTTGATTGCCCCTTCTTTCCGACTAATCTATCAGCTCATTTCGAACCAAAGCCGACATAACTGAATAGGTATAACCAGAAATCCTTGGTTCAATATACAAAAAAAAAATTCTAATTCATTTGTAGAAATAATAAACGATATAGGTCCAAAACCTCAAAACCACTTTCATTATCAAGAAGTTGTCAATAAGTACAGATTTTATCGCAGTTTTTAAATAGCCCCAAAGTGAGAATTCTAGTTATAGAGGCAAAGGATTCAATTTAAACATTTCAATTTTAATAATAAGAATCGAACAAAACAACAATGTTTTCAATTAAAACTCAAACAACAAACACGTGAGTCGTTAATTAAATATGTAACAACAACAAAGAGTGAAACAAAAGCCAAATAGAACACCTCTGAAGAGTATTGATTAAAAATTCTATTATTATTAAATATGTGCAAACAAGCCAATACAACTTAAATTGATTTCCACCGCAAATAACAACAGCAACATGAATAACAACAGCAACTACAACAACAACAATTCATACAAATACTTGCCGCCATAAATGTTCATCACACTTAACAACATTTCAATAACTTCTTTTTTTTCCATTTCGAAGCAAACAATAGAAATCATTCAATAAAATATGCTCAACATGCATTCAAACACGGGAATAAACAAGAAATATTTATATGTATGAGTATGGGTGAGTGTAATGGTATAAGTATGTTAGTGCATGTAATGGTACATACATACGTCATACAACAAACGAGTGTGATTCCCACTTGCTGAGGCAACTCAAGTGCCTGCCGCCACTGGAGGGACTTATTGCTTGAGATTTTTTTGCATTTTTTTTTTAATTTTTTTTTATTCTTTGTTTGCTCCTCTTGGCGGGATAAACAAGTTGTTCATATGTTGTTATTGTTTTCATTGCTGCTGCTATACAGCAAGGACCTTCGAGTGTTGTCCTTATACATCATCGATACTAAGCATTGCTGATCGTGGTTGTGGAGTATGAGTTCAATTCAGTTGTTGTTGTAGGTCAGCATCACAACATGAGCTTCAAATGTGCAACATGTTTTGTATTTTTTTTTTTTTTTTTGTGTTATTTCAGTTGTTTCCACTTTTGTGTGGAGAAAATACTTAATATCCGGATGATTTATGCTTCTGACTTTCACTGGAGCAAATAGTTTTTAATATTTTTGCATATTACTTTCAAAGCCGTATTCTAGTCTGGAGGCAAAATTTTTGGCATATTTTTAAATTCATTAAAAAATAACTAAAAATTTTTTTAGTATCCATTTTTTGATCATATGTTTATTAATATTTCAAAAACATACAAAAAAATTGACAAAAAAAAATTAAAATTGAAAAAGGTACAGGTTAGTAGAGTAGATGATGATAAAAAAGGGTGCCTTCATCTTGACACGACTTCAACCCTTCTAGTCATCTGAAAAAAAAATTCTCAATTATTAAGAATGTCACTACATCCCGGACTAGACAAAAAAAATTTCGCAAAATGGCGACTGTTTGAAAAAAAAAAATCATTTTTTTTTGCCTTTTTCAAAGTTTTGAATTTTTTTAAAAATATTAAAAACAAATTTGAGCTTCAAGTCAAGTATGTTGACAACAAGACAACATTAAGACAAAGAAAGCAACAACCAACAACAACCATAGTGTATCACAGTGAAAAGTCATGCAGAGACTACTGATGAGTTGGTGTAGCGGCCAACGAAACAGTCTGTATAGTCAAGCTGTTTGATTAGCTCTATATAGAGCCGTTGTTGTTGTTGTTGGTTGTTGCTTTCTTTGTCTTCATGTTGTCTTGTTGTCAACATACTTGGCCTGAAGCTCAAATTTGTTTTTAATATTTTTAAAAAAATTCAAAACTTTGAAAAAGGCAAAAAAAAATGATTTTTTTTTTTCAAACAGTCGCCATTTTGCGAAATTTTTTTTGTCTAGTCCGGGATGTAGTGACATTGTTAATAATTGAGAATCTTTTTTTTTTAGATGACTAGAAGGGTTGAAGCCGTTGAAAGGTCCTATTCAAATATTTTTTAAGAATATTAAAAAACAAATTTTTTTTTATTCGCGAAATGGCTCCTGTTTAATTACTTTTTTTCAAAGTTCTGAATTTTATAAAAATATTAAAAAAAAAAAACAAAAATTTTTGCATAATTCTAGCCCGGGTTATAGGGGGATTTATAAAAAAGACCACACCAAATACATATTAAGTTAATATTAATTGGTCCATTAGAAATTGTAAAATCATGTTAAATGTGTTGGAAAAAGTAGTTTCGAGAAAAACGCGTTTAAAGATTTGGACAAAGTTACAGGCAGTCAAAGTCATATAAATGTTCGCTGCACTTACATTTTGTTAATCAGCGTTTTCTGCTGCATACATTGGACCTTCTTCTCCTTCAAAAAAATTATTTTCCGCAGTTCTTTCTAGTGATAGATACCCAGAGTACACTGATAATGAGTACACTGAAAGGAAGCACTTCTCTAGGCTTCTGAATGGCGACGATGACAACAATCCCACCAATAGAGATGATATCTTGGAAACCCCGATTGTGGACGACAGCGTTGAAGTTCCGCTGCCCGGTCATAGTGAAGTCTTGAAAGCTCTAGCTCGGCTTGAGAACAACAAAGCCGCAGGAGCCGATGGCTTACCTGCTGAGCTCTTCAAGAATGGAGGTGAAGCTCTATTTAAATACATTCATGAGCTCCTATGCAGAATATGGTTGAAAGAATGCATTCCAAACGATTGGAACCTCAGTGTGCTTTCCCCAATCCACAAGAAAGGCGATTCCACAATTTGCGCCAACTACCGTGGGATAAGCCTTCTGAATATCGCATATAAGGTCCTGTCAAGCGTATTATGTGAAAGACTGAGGCCCATCGTAGAGCAGCTGATTGGACCTTATCAGTGCGGCTTCAGACCTGGCAAATCCACCATAGACCAGATATTTACGCTACGACAAATCTTGGAGAAGACCCTAGAAAAACAAATTGACACACATCATCTTTTTGTCGATTACAAAGCCTCCTTCAACAGTCCAATAAACAATCATCTATATTCCACCATGTCTGAATTTGATATTCCTGCAAAGTTCATCCGTTTTTGCAGAATGACACTGAGCAACACCAGCAGCACAGTTAAAATCGGGAAGAATCTCACTCTTTCATTCGATACCAAACGAGTTAATTCAGAATAGGTTATTCCTTATCGTGCCACCATTTCAACCTAATGATGAAGAAGATCATCCGAGCTGCTGATTTGAGACGAAGTGGCACGCTAATCTACAAGAGTATTATGCTGCTGGCGTATGCTGATGATATCGATACCATTGGTCATAATACGTGCGAAGTCCGTGCAGCATTCTCCAGATTAGCGAAAGAGTTGAGTCGAATGGGTCTTGCAGTGAACGCAGATAAGACGAAATACGTAGTGTCAACAAATAAAAACAGTCCCAGCTTCTTTGAAACCACGTCACTGTTGACAACATCTCCTTAGAGGTTGTTAAGGACTTCGTCTACCTTTAATCTAGCATAAACCCTTTCAACGATGTCAAAATTGAGATAAAATGAAGGATAACTCTTGCGAACAGGTGTTATTTTGGGCTGAGTAGGCAATTGAGAAGTAGAGCCCTCTCTCGACGAACAAAACTCACGGTCTATGAGTCACTAATCATGCCCGTCCTATTACATGCAGCACAAGCCTGGACGTTGAGCAGTTCTGATTAAAAGACTTTGGGAGCCTTCAAGAGTAAGATCCTTCGTAAAATCTTCGGTCCAATCTGCGTCAATGGCGAGTACCAAATTCTATGGAACCATGAGCTGTATGAGCTGTACGCTGACAACGACATAGCTAAGCGCATTAAAATCGAGCGGCTCCGCTGACTAGGTAATTTTGAGCGAATGGAAAACGACGCTTCAGCGAAAAAAATATTCGATTCGGTGAGAATGCCTACATCAATGAGAATGCCTACATCTTCGTTGGAAGGATCAAATGTTGGATAACCTGACTGCACTTGGTGTTTTCAACTGGCACCAGCCTACGCAAAACAGAAATGGCTGGCGCAATTTCTTATAAGAGGCCAAAAACCGACCAACGGTTGTAAGCACCAGATAAATAAGTTCGTAGTTCTTTCTGTTAGACGATCAGTTCATTCCTCAATTCAACATCAGAATCCGCCTATTGTTCGATTCGCTACGGCAGAAGTGGTTTATTGGCTGTGTCACTTAAATAGCTATAACTCCGTAAATAATTAAAATTTTTAAAAATTTCTTTACAGGATATATTTTTTAAGGTTTAATCTTAAAAAATATGCAAAAAATTTATTTCAAAATTCTACACTAGAATACCCACTTAATATCTGAGATTAATTTTTACTTATACGAGGGTTGTCCCAGAAGTAACTTTGAAAAATATCATCATTTCTCTATATAGTCTCCTTTTATCTCGATACGCTTTTTCCGGCGATGTTCGATAACTTCTTCGATAACCTTGTTTATAGTAAGAACCGTTGAAGTCCTCAAAGTAGCTATTAACAGTAGATTCCACCTCATCTTTGTTGGTATATCTTTTCCCACGAGTACATTTTTTCAAGTCTGGAAACAAAAAATAAGCCGAGGAGGTTGAAACTGCCAAAAAAGTGCGTGAGAAAGCAATTCGAACTTTAAGTCACTGATTTTACTTATCGTGAAAATGGATGTGTGAACTGGTGCATTGAAACAAGACAAACTGATGCATGGTATATAGGTTCGGCAATAAGTTCGCATAATACTCGCCATCGATTGTTTTTCCCTTCTAATGATAATCAATGAAAATTATCCTAAGCGTATTCCAAAAAACTGACGCCATGACATTGCCTGCGGATGATCTGGAATGGTTTGGAACCAATTTTACCCTTTCAGTTCATTGTTTTGACTATTCCTTCATCTCAGGTTTAAAGTGATGGACCCATGTTTCATCCATGGTTATGAATCGACGCAAAAAGTCTACTTTATTGCTGTGAAACTTCGCCAAACACTCAACTCAGACATCCTTACGACGTTGTTTTTGTTTCATTGTTAGTAATCGTGGCACATAGCCATGTTCATGTAAACATGTTGTGAATTATAAGCATGCCAATATAAGTTGAAGTGAGAAAAATATGCTTGATTCTAATAAGAAAATTAAGTTATCAATCAAAATATTCTAGAATTAAGAAAATTGTTTACATGAATCAAGCAAATTATTCTTGTTTTCAGTAAATTATTTACTTGAATCAAGCAAATTGTACTCAATTCAAGGAAAATCAATTGCTCAAATCAAGCAAATTATTTTAGTTTTCAGCAAATTTTTTACTAGAACTAAGCAATTTTTCTCACTTCAACCTCTATTTTCGAGCTTAGAATTCACAACATGTTTACATGAAAACATATGTATTTAACATGCTGAGGATTGACAAACTATAGCATGGGTCGAAGGCGCAGTGTCTTATATGTTACTTGACTTGGAAACATGTAAGTGTCTACAAGGTATATTCAGTATATTCAAGTAGTTTTTTATGATTGCTAATCCTACATCCTCCATCTTTGCTAAAGGATTTTCATTATAATAAGAAAATTAAGTTTCTAACATCAAGCTTAACATTCTAGTATTAAGAAAATGATTTACTTGAATCAAGCAAATTATTCTTGTTTTCAGTAAATTCTTTACTTGAATCAAGTAAATTGTTCTCAATTCAAGGAAAATCAATTTCTCAAATCAAGCAAATTATTCTAGTTTTCAATAAATTGTTTGCTGAATCAAGCAAATTTTTTCTCATTTCAAGCAAATATAAGACTTAAGTCTAGAAAAAAGTATTTTTGAGTTTTAAGCAAATGTTTTTTGAACTAAGCATTTTTTCTTAATATCAAGTGTTCTAAATTTGCTCAATTCTAGCAAAATAATGCTTGAATTGAGAAATTTACGCTTGAATGTAAACTGATAGCCCATTTGCTTGATTAAAGCATAGAATGCTTGATTTTTTTTCTATCCGTGTGTAGTTGGCAGTTGAAGGGGTAGCTAATTTTGAATCTGATGTTAGAGCTATAAAATTGAAGATGGCGGATAGGGTTGCCACCTAAATTCTTTTTAATTTTTATGAATTTGGTTCTAGGGCGAACATTAGGCGAAAATGGGTTGCTGAATACGTATACGTTGTCAAAATTTCAAAATTTATTTTAGTTTTTACCATATGGTTGCCACCTAATAATAGGTTTTTAAAGAGTTTTAAATATTATCTAAGAAATTTAGGAGGTCGCTGAGTTCAAATCTGATCTCAGAATATTAAAATTCAAAATAATGGCTTGGGTGGCCAACTACATTTTTTTTAATTTATACAAATTTGGTGCTGGGGCGAACACAACTCGAATTTATGACTCATTAATTTTTTTTCACTTATGAACATAGTTCTTAAAAACATATTATTATGTGGCAACCCAATGCTTCAACATTTTTTAATTTTTAAATTCTGATTCGGATTTAGTGATCCATTTTTACCTAGTGTTCATCCCAGCACCGAATTAATAAAAATTAAAACAAATTTTATGGTAACCCTTTCCGCTATTTTTAATTTTAAAATTCTGACATCAGATTCGTATTCAGTGACCCCCTTAAATTGTTAGATAATATTTAAAACTAGTTAAAACCTTTTATTAGGTGGCAGCCCTATTGTAAAAATTAACACAATTTTGAAATTTTGCCAACGTATTACGTATCCGCAACCCATTTTCACCTTATGTTCGCCCCAGAACCGAATTCATAAAAATAAAAAATAGGTGGCAGCCCTATTCGCCACTTTAAATGTTTAAATATTAAGGGCAGCCCTATCCGCTATCTTAAATTTTACATTTCTGACAACTCTGGCAACTCTATTGTTCCCTCCAGCGCCGAATTTATAAAAATAAAAAAATAGGTGGCAACCCTATCTGGCATCTTGAATTAAAAAAACCCCTAAAAAGTCCTAATAAGCTTAAGATTTTCCCACATAAGCGCATACTTAAGGCGGTCTTCTCATTCAAAACCCGTTTTTTGGACCCTTTTTAAAAAAATTCTTATTTGAAAACGCAAAGAATAATTGAAAACTTTTTTTATTTATTGTATTACAAAAGGTTCAAAGTAAATAAAAAAATTTTTTTGCCTCGATACGTGGGCTGTTCAAAAAGTAATGAGACTTCAAAGTTGGTGGTGAAAAAAAAAGGTGTCGTCACGGCGGCCACGATTCCGGGTCTCCGGAGCGATTGAAATGAAAAAAAAAACCGGGTTATAATCAGTATAGATGTAATTCTCGGGTGAACCTCAAGCTTAATTTTGTGATTTTTTTTGACAAAATGGCGGCCATTCAAAAAAAAAATTTCAATTTCGGGTTTTTTTTTTGTAGTTTAGTGTAAAAAAAAAATAGTAAAAAATTTTTTAAAATTATGGTCGAGGTTCACCCGAGAATGGTGACAATTCTGCGTCGATTTTACTTTTTTTCATGAAAATCGGTTCAGTTGAACTGGAGATATCATGGCCGCCAGTTCGAAAAACGTGGGTTCGAGATAAACGCGTTTAAAGTTTGAAGTAATTTTTTTGGGGAAAAAAAAAAAAAAACAAAAATGTTTAAATGCAGTTTTAAAGAGCTGACAATTCTCCGTCGAATTCACTTTGTATCATCAAAATATGTGTGCAAACACGTTTTTACCTAACAATAAACATTTTCAACGGAATTCGGTGGTTACTTTATGCCGCTTCGTTCGAAAATGAGTCGAAAAAAATAGCTCATTTTGACGAAGACCTTGCTTCACAAAAAAGGCTGTATCTTCTAAAGTATTTCGAATTTCTAAAAATCCTTTTAGGGGCATATTCACAACTATCCAAGCTATAAATAAATGCAAAAAACAAAAGTCGAAAAAAAAAGTTGCTCAATGAGAAGACCGCCTTAATTATTTGGATGCTTGATTAAATTGGATACTTTCTTTCAATTTCAAGCTTTTCAAGCTTTTTGCGGAATACATCAAGTTTTTCCTTTACTTGGGACTTCGTTTCGTTCGCTGGTAAGCAGCATAGTTGCAAGTAGAAAGCTGTCGTGGGCTTATTTATATTTAAGTACAAGTTATGCTTGATTAAAAATTATCAAGCTTAATCAAGCATGAACTCATATTTGAAGCAAGTACTTGATATAGATTTGAAGTAGACTTCTGCAGTGCTCAGATACAGAGGTTTCTGATGGTGCTTCATCACCAAAAGTCGAATTGAGTTCTTTGATGCACTCTTGTTGAGATAATTCACATCGAAAGTTGTAAGAAATAATCGCACGAAAATGTTCACGTAATAATTTAGTTTTTTTTTTGCTGGAATATAATTTAAAAAGCACTATACACAACACAATAAGCGCATGTACACCGAAAAATTGTGAGTACGTATATTGTAAAAAATGTCTTACTTTCCAATGGAAAAGTCAGTCTGACTCGAATGACGTTACAGTTGCCAGATCCCGAATTATAAGTAGCAACTTGCGTTTGTTTAATTATTTTTGTTTTCATATTTTATCTTTGAAAACAAAAATTATTATAGATAAATAAGTAGCTACTTATATTTTGAGATTTGGCAACGCTAACGCCATTCCACGTGGACTGACCGGCCTCCTATAGATATCCTTGCCAAAGAATGTGCTAACATAGCAGCCCTCAGACTAAGAGAATCTAGAAATTGGATAGGTAATAGCTGCGGTCACACAATAATTCTGAACTCCTCTGACCCCAACAAAACATATTTATGTGTGCCTTGTTTAAATCTCGAAAAGTACTACGAAGATCTCATGCCTTCACGGCTAGACTGGGTTAAGAAAACCCCCCTTAAAACAACCGGCATTAAAATGTTTACAGATGGATGCAAGATTCAAGAACAAGAGTAAACGTATTTACTCCCAGAATCTAGAAGTCGAACCTTCCTTTGAACTTCCAAATTATTGTAGTGTATACCAAGAGGAGGTGATGGGTATTCACGAAACCGCTAGAATTCTAGGTCAAAAAGACCTTAGGGGAAAGAGTATTTACATCTTCTCAGATAGTCAAACCTCAGATAGGCAGATCCTAAAGTTCATCATCCGATCGAACTGGTTTGGTAAGGAGCAATTCCTTATTATTGAAAACGCAAACACCTGCCGTATGAGCTTAATTCCACGTTGCCCCATGGCAATAGGGTCGAGGTTCATGGAATTGATGCCGAGGAGATAAATCTTCAGGACGTCTGTACCATGCTAATAGAATATACCGTTATACCTCTCCTGGGTGCCACTTCCATGACTCCAGACGCGACCAACGCCCTGTCATAGTAGTTTCGACACGGATTGCACATCATACTTAAGTTTATATTAAAATCAATAAATATACTTAATGGATTGCAACCAATGCTGGAACGCAACAGTACCAAGTATGGATGATTAGTTGGGTCACTATCCACATTTATTGGTGGAAATCGAGACCCATCTAACATCGCTGACAATGTGGAGCATTACTACCCGGTTTTTTAGCGCAACTTCACGCCGATCAGAGACCTGTTGGCGACATTGAACTACCACAGCCAGCACGATACTCTCCAAAGGGCCAGCTCTGCGATAGTCGCCCCGGGCGAAAGGGATTTACCTCCGACACATCTGCACCATCGTTAATGACTGTGATGGCAAAGCCACTACTATTGGACGTGCTACAGAGTAGACCACATCACTACTAACTGTGTGTGACACATGGTCACCACTAATTTGCTCCTTCTCAAACTGGTACTCCGAGGCTACTAAGATATTCTTTTAACATCGGAGTACCCAATTCTGACACTTCTTGTTATGCATCATATTTTGCACCGTTTAAACTTTGCCTTTTTAAGACATCCATAAGACTAATGCCAATGTGCTGGTGGAATTATGACAGTACGTCTGTCGAGCGCAACGACTATCCCCAGGCTAATAATTTTTAAGGATCATTGTTATTCCTTCGTAGGCATCCGCTATCGTTGATCTAGTCAAACGGTCCACATACTCCCCAGATTGGACGACCAACTGGGTAGGATCTGGGTAGTCCCTTCTCATTTAGATAGGATAGGGTGAACCCGTTGCCTGCGACCATCCTTCTTTATCCTGGTCTGGACAGGCTGCTCGTGAGAACAGGCGAAGTTGGTTTGCTGAAGAGTGAAATCTCTCATACGTTCAAAAGGGTTTATGTGGTATCACAACGAGCCTGCACTGGCCTTAGTGTGCGAGTCGTCTGTCGGCTCAGCCACCTCAACCTAATCTAGCCTAACCTAACCGAACTTAGACTTATCTTTTCGTCAGTTTTAGACCTACACGCAAAGAAAAAAAAGTTTATCACCAGTTTGCAGCAAACGAACTTCGTTTGTCGAACTTTAAATCGGTATTTGCAAACGTTACAACAGTTGACATAATAATAGTCAGTTGCAATAAACGCATAATTTAGTTGCAGGAAATTAATTTCGTTTGTCATAAACGCAAGTGATTTTTAAATTGCAGCAATTGAAAATTTTGTTTTTCCCAACTGAAAACGTCTTTGTTTTTCCCCTGCAAACATTTTCTGAGTGCCTAAAAAAAAAATGACTCTAAAAAGAGTATTACTTATGCGTGTTTTATGAGTACGCAATAAAAAGACTCATAAAGGAGTCTTTGATATGACTGTAAAATGATTGCTCAGAAGTCAGACTCTTAAAAGAGTATTTTTTATGCCTGTTTTATGAGTACGCAATAAAAAGACTCATAAAGAAGTCTGCTATATGATTGTAAAATGATTGCTCAGAAATAAGACTCTAAAAAGGGTATTTTTTATGCGTATTTTATGAGTACGCAATAAAAGACTCATAAAGGAGTCTTTGATATGATTGTAAAATGATTGCTCAGAAATAAGACTCTAAAAAGGGTATTTTTTATGCGTATTTTATGAGTACGCAATAAAAAGACTCATAAAGGAGTCTTTGATATGATTGTAAAATGATTACTCAGAAATCTGACTCTAAAATGAGTATTCTTATACGTGTTTTATGCGTACGCAATGAAAGGACTCATAAAAAAGTATGTTATATGATTGTAAAATGACTTTAAATTTTTCTATTACTTTTTATTTGAAGTGTTTAAAAAAAGATATTGTTGTCATTTTTTTTTCATTTTTCAGCTATCAAATATTTGAAATAAATTTGAATCTAAAAATACCTATATTTCAGCCAAAACGGATCATAATTACTTCTATGAGTTCTGAAAGAGTCCTCAGTATGAGTCTTTAAAGATTCCATTCCATGATTCTTAAAAGAGTATGACTATCAAAAGTGTCTTAATTTTGAGTCAAAAAGACATTTATATGGGTTCTAAAAAAGTATTTATTTAAAATCTTTATTATGAATCTATTAAAAAAGTATTTAAAATGAGTCTTAAAATAGTCTTAATTTCGAGTTCAAAAAGACTCATTTAAATGAGTTATAAAAGAGTCTTTATTAAAATCTTTAAAGAGTCTTTATTACGTGTCTTAAAAGAGTATTTAATTTGAGTCTAAAAAGAGTCTTGATTTTGAGTTCAAAAACACTAATTTATATGATTTCTACAAGAGTCTTTATTATGAGTCTTAAAAGAGTATTAAATATGAGACTTAAAAGAGTCTAAATTTTGAGTCTTAAATGAGGCATAAAGCAATCATTATTATGAATCATATTTTGAGGCCCGAAAGCTACAAAAATGTACTCATAAAAGAGTCTTTTTTGAGGGCATTATGACGATAAAAGCTCATTTATATGAGTCTTAAAAGACTCTTTTAAGAGTCTTAATGTTTGCTGGGTCTCTTCGTTATACAAACACAGCGCTTATGGTTCAGAGTTACTTTTTGGAGAAATTGTTACCACATAAGCAAATTGTTTATTTGCTTAAAACGCAGACGGAGATAATAACAGAGGTGCGATGAATGCAATCTATAAGAAGACGGACGGACATAGGGAGAAAGATAATACATATAATAAATAATAATGTCCGCTTGCAAAATATATATTTATAAGATATATTTTTGAGTTGATGACAACATAATATTCGTTAACGGCAAATACAACTCGCAAACGAAGCATAGTTGGTGAATTTTTCAATTGTGGTAAACGAAAAATTTCTTTGAATGCACATACATATATGTGTTGGCATACTTGAAATTTTCTCATTTGTTCCTCGGACTTACCTTTCCATTTAAACTAAACATATTTTTAAAAATGTTTGTTTAATTGTCATAAATTATTAAATTTTATTAAGAACAATACATGCTGCTGAGGTAAACATGATTGCACTTGAGTGTGTATGTGCCTTCGTTTGTATGTATTTGTAAACATGAGCTTATATTGTCTCATGACTAGTTGTTGTTGTTATTAAAATTGTCGTTATTGCTGTTGCTATTTTTTGTTTGTGGCATTTGTGCTCATAACATTGTTGCATTGTTTTTTTCACCTTTTGTTGTAGTTGTTGTTTGTGTTTTAGCCCTGCTACAACAACGTAACAGCTTCCATCAAAAGTTCACTGGAAGCGTAGCCAAGTTTACTCATTTACAGTTAAAAGAACCGTGTTACTGCTGCTGCTGCTGCTACTGCTGCAAATGATTGAATGTCATCATCAAGTACGATAGTGTATTCAACCATGTTGACACACAGATTACAACCCACCTACCCACCCGCTCTCACTCCCACTAGGCTGCCTGTTCGAGTCAACTTTTTAATAAATATTGCCCCACTTTCACAATCCTTCCACAATGAAGTGAGCAACGAGGTTAACATTTTAGATTACAACAGAAACGAAAAAGATTGAATTTTTTTTTTTTTTCATTTTCTCTTCTCGTCGTTACAGCATGTTGAATTTGTTGCACAAGCAATATTTATATGTTGCAAGTGTTGCAATTTTAAATACATGAAATATTGATTTCATAACTACAAATATTGGAAAAATATGAGCTTTAAAACCAGCCAGGATTCCTTTTTTGTAGGTTTTCAATTTTGCGCTTATGTTGTTTATGCAGCGGCAACCACATTTTAAGCCAACACCAGACAGTGTCACAAACACCAGAAAAAATACAAGCAAACACTCTTGCAAACACACACATACTAGGCAATATATTTTATTTTATTCCCACACGCTCACGCAAAACCCAAATGTATGAAAAAACAAATAAAACTGCGAAAATTCTATTTTATAACGGTTTTTGTGTGGTTCTGTTGTTGTTTTTGCTAGGCATCCCTGTTCGTTTGTTGGTGCCTGCAACCAGCCGCAAGCAAACTAAACTAGGCTGTGTTGAAAATTCCAACAATAAACACAGAAACAATAACAACAACATCAAATATATGTTGTTAGAAAAAAGTTTTTGCTTTTTGTAAGCCTTCGTTAATCACACAAACACACACACACGCACACTTGCACACTCAATAGCGGCACCACGAACTTGCATGCTATGCAAACCCAGGCAACGAGCAAACGAGTGAGTGGCTCGGTGCAAAAATCCTTTATAACAACTTTTCACAGCATTTTGAAACCGGACAAGCAGAAAGGATTATGTACAGGATAAGCATCGGAAGTGGAGGGAATTTTGTTTTGACGTGTTGTTTTCGTTTGTTTTTGTTTTGTTTTTTTTTTTTTGCTCAGGAATTAGATGCTTTTCTTCCTGTTAGCCTAAACAAGGCTGGAAATACTCGTATGTGAGATACTCAAACTTATTTGAATGCGCTCAAAAACAATTCACTTGGTTTTTTATACTCATTGATATAATTCTTAACATGTTTTTCATTGAGCTTAAGAATCTCTGCGTCTGTAAGTTCTTAGATTTATTGGTTACAGATTCTTATCGTTTCTTATTGAATTGAATTGAATTGATTTGATTAGAGATGAAATGATTTAAGTGGAGTAAAGTTGTATTGAATTGAGTTGAGTTGAGTTTAGTGGAGTTGAATCGAATGAGATTTAAATTAATTGAGTTGAATAGAAATTAATTCAACAAAATTCCATTGAATGTGAAAGAATTTAAATTGAATTGAATTTAATTGAATTAAATTGAATTGAATTGAATTGAATTGAATTCAGTAGAGTTGCATTGCATTGAATTGAATTAAATTGAATTTAATTGAACTTAATTGAATTGAATTGAACAAATTGTTTTGAATTGAGTTGAATTGGTTTGAATTGAATTGAGAGGAATTGAATTAAATTGAATTAATTTTCATTAAATTGAATTAAATTGAATTAAATGGAATCAAACAGAATTAAATTTAATTAAATTGAATTAAATTGAATTGAATTGAATTGAATTGAATTGAATTCAGTATAATTGCATGGAATTGCATTGAATAAAATTGAATTGCATTGAGTTGAGTTGAGTTCAATTGAGTTGAGTTGACTTGAGTTGAGTTTAGTGGAGTTGAATTAAATGAGATAAAAATTAATTGAATTGAATACAAATTAATTCAACTAAATTCCATTTAATGTGAAAGAATTTGAATTGTATTGAATTTAATTGAATTGAATTGAATTCAGTAGAATTGCATTGAATTGAACGAATTGATTTGAATTGAGTTGAATTGGTTTGAATTGAATTGAGAGTAATTGAATTAAATTGAATTAATTTTCATTAAATTGAATTAAATTGATTCAAATTGAATTAAACTGAATTAAATTGAATTAAATTGAATTAAATTGAATTAAACTGAATTAAGTTTAATTAAATTGAATTAAATTGAATTGAATTGAATTGACTTGAAGTGAATTGAATTGAATTGAATTAAATTAAATTGAATTAAATTGAATTGAATTGAATTGAATTGAATTGAATTGAGTTGAATGACATTGAATTAAATTGAATTGAATTGAATTAAATTGAGTTGAATAAAACTGAATTGAACAAAATTGAATTCAATTTACTGAATTAAAACGAATTTAATTTAATTGAATTAAATTAAATTGAATTAAACTGAAATTTTTTCAACAAAATTTAATTGAAATAAATTGAATTCAGTTGAATGGAATAAAATTGAATTGAATTAAATTGAATTAAATAAATAAATAGAATTGGATTGTATTAAATTGAATTAGATTGAATTGAAATGAATTGAATTGACTTAAATTCAATTGAATTAAAATTAATTAAATTGAAATAAATAGAATTGATTTGTATTCAATTCAATTGAATTAAATTGAATTTAATGGAATTAAATGGAATTAAATTGAATTAAATTGAATTAAATTGAATTAAATTGAATTAAATTGAATTAAATTGAATTAAATTGAATTAAATTGAATCAAATTGAATTAAATTGAAATAAATTGAATTAAATTAATTTAAATTGAATTAAATTGACTTCAATTGAATTGAATTGAATTGAAGTATATTGCATTGAATTGAAGTGAATTTAAATGAACTGAATTTATATGAATTGAGTTCAGTTGATTGATTTGCATTTAATTGATTTGATCAATAACGATAACGAAAACGATAACGATATCGATAACATTATAATTAAATCAAAACGATAACAATAACGATAACGATAACGACATCGATAGTCATAACGATAAGAATAACCATGATATCGATAACGATAACAATAACGATAACGACTTCGATAACAATAACGATAACGATAACCATAACGAAAACGATAGCGAAAACCATAACCATAAGTTAACGATAGAGAAAACGATAACGATAATTTTAACGATAGTTATAACGATAACGATAACGAAATCGATGACGATAGCGTTAACGATAAAAATATCCATAACGAAAATTATAACGAAAACCATAACCATAACTTTAACAATAGAAATACCGTTATATATATATATATATACCGTTGTATATAGTTATACAAATTACGATAACTATAAAGATAATGATACCGATAACTATTACTATAACTATAACGATAACGATATTAATAAAGATAATGATAGAAATGACGATGACGATGACGACTTCGATAACGAATTCAAAATCGTAACACTAACGATAGCGATGACGATAGCTATAGCGATTGCTATAACAATAACGATAACGATGAATATAGCGATGACTTCATTGATAACGATTAAGATAACGATAACAATAAAAATAACGATAACGATAGAAATAACCATAACGCTAACGTTGACGATAACGATAACGATAACAATAACGATAACGATGATGATAGCTATAACGATTGCGATAACAATAACGATAATGATGAATATAGCGATAACCTCATTGATAACGATTAAGATAAAGATAACAATAAAAATAACGATAACGATAGAAATAACGATAACGATAACGGTAACGATAACGATAACGATAACGATAACGATAACGGCAACGATGACGATAACAATAACGATGACGATAGCTATAACAATTGCGATAATAATAACGATAACGATGAATATAGCGATGACCTCATTGATAACGATTTAGATAACGATAACAATAAAAATAACGATAACGATAACAGTAACGATAACGATAGAAATAACGATAACGCTAACGTTGACGATAACGATAACGATAACAATAACGATGACAATAGCTATAACGATTGCGATAACAATAACGCTAACGATGAATATAGCGATGACCTCATTGATAACGATTAAGATAACGATAACAATAAAAATAACGATAACGATAACAGTAACGATAACGATAGAAATAACGATAACGCTTACGTTGACGATAACGATAACAATAACGATAAGGATGACGATAGATATAACGATTGCGATAACAATAACGATAACGATGAATATAGCGATGACCTCATTGATAACGATTAAGATAACGATAACAATAAAAATAACGATAACGATAACGATAACGATAGAAATAACGATAACGATAACGGTAACGATAACGATAACGATAACGATAACGATAACGGTAACGGTAACGATAGAAATAGAAATTACGATGACGACATCAGTTACGATAGCGATAACGATAACGATAACTATAACGATTTTGACAACGATAACGATACCGATTCAGGTATCGACAACAATACCTATACCGTAACTTATCAAAGGAAATATTTGCTCTGATTTTAGAGTTTACTTCTTAAAACGCTTTAAAATGTGAGCACATCATAAAATCATCTCAATGTCTTACCCTTTCCACTTTCAACATTCGGACCACTCATGCCACGTTCTTCATTTTTGTCTCATAACAACAAATTGAACATTCCTTAGGCCACAACCCAGAATGTGGCTACTCCCTTAAGTAAAATTATGTTTGGCACTTGGCCAAAGCCCAACCCTAGTTGCTCCATGGCCACTATTCATGTGGCAGCCACACTAGCAGCAACAGACGAGTGGCAACGCTTCAAAAAACCACAATTAGGATAAGCGTCTCTAACGTTCTTATAAGTGCAGCAGCAGCAGCAGGAACAGCAGGCACGTGTCCAACAGCTACAATACAAAGTAGAAAAAATGCCCTTAAAACAAATTAAGACGACTTTTAGGCCGTCGACGACGACGAAAACGACAACGAGTAACGCTGTTAAAGGCTTTAAGGCAACAAAATTGCATACAAAGCAACTAACAAAACCAAAAATGGTGGCAACACTATGCGCCCTAAAATAGAGAAATCCTAGCTTACTTCACAACCAAGAATCCACTTTGCAGTCCTTGTAGGCTCTTCATTTGAAATTTTCTCGGCTGCATTAGAATGAACACAGCATGAAGCAAGGATAGAACATAGCGCGCAAGGACCAAAAACAGTTTACATGCTATGTTTATGTCCTTGCGGCAGCCTGCATATGCCTGGGATTAATTCGGTACTTTTTTTTGTTGCGCCTCGTAGTTGGATTGGACGCATGATGTTTGCAAGTTTTTTTCTTTAAGCTTTTTTTCGGATAAGGCTACAAAATTGTTGGGTGTTAGAAGCATCACTGGACGTCATTGCATTTTGAATTATTTATTGTTTGTCGACGTCGCTGTTGCTTGGTCTTAAAATGGCCAAATATTTTGATGTGTTGTGCTAAGCGATGCTCTGTGCAGCGCTCTGCGTCGCTGCAAGGCGTGGGCCATCCATTTAGTGGGCAACATGCCTCAGCTCATTCGGTATGCAAAAGTTTGCTTTGCCTGGCTACAGAGAAATTACGGTACATTTTTTATGGCGTTTTTTTTTTTTCTTTTATTTTATTATACGCTGTCCTTTTTTTTCAGAGATGCTTAGGCAAGCTTGCAAGTTGGGCAACTTCTTAATAATGGCTTCATTTACAACGTACGTGGTCGGCTAGCCAGGATAATAGTTAAGTAATGTTGTTATATTTATTGTTGCTGTTGTTGTTGTTGTTTTCATTTAAATATTTAGCAAACGTCTTAATGGAAAACTGCACTGAACTACATGCATTTAGCCTTGAGTTTATTTAGGCAAAATTATCCTTTATTTAATATGCAAGCATTAAGGGTTCAAGGAAACTTTACGAAGGTCATGAGATTTATAGAAGTATCTTTTAGAATTTTAAAACACCAGCTGAAAATTCACCCAATTTAAGATTCATCGATCGTAATGTTGTTAAATAAATAAGCCGGATCTTTAAGATTTTTAAGGAAATTTTTAAAATTTATTAATATTGGAAAAATATATCCTATCTGAAGTTAAAGAACTTATATTTCTGAATATCTCATTCATTTCAAAATGTGAAAAATAAGTTCATCTACCGCAAAAATTATATGTCACTTCAGTTAGGTTTTGTTGCTGTACTGAAAAAATTTCCACCTATGGGGCATAAATTAGAAAAACCACAGTATTTTTTTTTTTTTTTATAAATACAAGGGCTGCCTTTTAAGTCTTGCGCCTTGGCAACACTAAGCATTGTCAGAAGAATTTTGACACTTTCATTCAAAAATTTGACATTTTCTAGCGTAAGCTTACTGATAACGTTCTGGTGTATGTGCGCTTATTGTGTTCTTTAGAGTGGCTTGAATGTTTTATTTCAGAGAAAAATAGAATTAATACGTGAACATATTCGGGTGATGATTTTTTACTATTTTCCACGTGAATTGACTAGCAAAGATCAACTAAGTTTGACTTTTGGTGATAAAGCACCACACCCAGTGACTGTGAGACGCTGATTCAATATATTCTTTAAGCGGTTGGTCCAATTTCTTATAACTCAGTCTGATATGTGTGACGTTATTCCGGCAAAAGCGTCTCGAATGTTGAAATTGAGCTCGTTTCTCAAGAAAATAATCGAGGGATATCAAGTCGCATGATTACAGCGACACTTTAATGAACTCTCGCCGTAAGATGACCCAGTCGCCAATTTTCGCCTTCACCACTTCGAGCGCTGCAATGCTTATATGGCATGTAGCACCATCTTGTTGAAATCATAGCTCGGATATATCGATTTAAGCTACTTGACTGCCACGTTAGTCGACTGGAGTAGCATGATTGACTACAACTCCAGAGATCCCGGGTTCGAATCCCGGTTTGGCCATGGTCCTACGCTTTAACCTTTTTGCTTTTTCTGTCCTCATTTCTAATCAACTAAAATTAAAAATTTTAATTGTTGTCTTTATTCTTGCCTCTATCCTTTCATTTGTTCCCAAACTTGTTTTCATTCTTATCCTTGTTCTTATATTTGTTCTAATAATTATTCTTCTTTCTCACCAAACTCTTCCTTTAATCCATGTCCAAATTCCAGACCATATCCTTCTTCACATCCTTTCCTAATCCTTGTCCTACTTCTTATAAATATATGTCCTAAGTTCCAACAAGAATGCTGAAACTAGAAGACTTCGCATCGAGGCTAGGAATCACTGTAATGCAGTTTTAAAACGCGAAAAGTTTCTTCACGAAACTCACATCAGAGAACAGGTTCTTCTCTGCCCCAAGGGGAGCAAAAACTTTTGGTCATTCGTTAAGAGAGTTAAAAATCAGACGTCTTCGTTGATTCCTGCTCTTTTAAAGTATGACCAAATCTTCACTGACTCGGCTGATAAAGCGAACCTTTTGGCTGGATTGTTTGCACAAAATTCCACAATCCCGGCTAGCAATCAGCCACCGCCCTCTGTAGAGAATAAATCGTCTGCAATGCAGGAGATACATTTTCAAACGAGAGCTGTTAAAAGACTCCTTGCAAACCTCAACATAAACAAATCTTCTGGCCCTGATGGTATACCACCAATTGTCCTAAAAATGTGTGCTTCTACACTGGCTCGGCCTTTGCGTAACCTTTTCAACATCTCCTACAGGACAGGAGTATTTCCATCTTGTCGCGAACGTTCAGCCGGTACCTAAGAAGGGCGATGCCATGAACCCTGAGAACTACCGACCCATTGCGATATGCTCTACGCTCTCCAAAGTCATGGAGAGTGTAATAAACTTCCACCTAATGAATTATCTGCAGCGCAATGAATTGCTTAGTGACCGTCAATACGGCTTCCGTAGGGCTCGGTCTACTGGTGACCTCATGGCGTTCCTTACGGAGAAGTGGAACCAATGTTCACTCCTTTGGTGAAAGCAGGGTTGTTGCTCTGGATATTTCTAAGGCGTTTGACCGAGTGTGGCATAAAGCTCTCGTGTCAAAACTAATTGCATATGGTGTTGGTGGTAACTTTGCTCGATGGATCACGTGTTTTCTAAAAGACAGGTCGATTCGTGTCGTGGTTGACGGCATTTCGTCTAGTGAACACGCCATCGGTGCTGGAGTACCTCAGGGTCCAGTCCTATCACCAACTTTGTTTCTGGTTTTTATCAACGACCTTCTGTCGTTGACTCATAACCCAATTCCTTCGTTTGCGGACGACAGCAGCATTTGTCATTCATATTCCTTCAAAAAACGCCCGAGCTCTTTGGAGATTGAGAGAAAGAGGCAAAATATGAATGATACACTGCTTAATGACTTAGAAAAACTCTCTGAGTGGGGGCTACCTAATAGAGTTGAGTTTAATGCTAGCAAAACCCAGTGTTGCCTGTTAACCCACAAACGAATGAATTGTCCCTTAGCTCCCCTCAATATGAATGGTGTAGATCTTGCTGAGTCAGATGCTCTTGACGTTCTGGGCATATCGACCAAATCTGACCTTCGTTGGAATGATCATATTTTCGATGTGTCGAAAGAAGCGGCCAAGTGCCTAGGTTTTTTAAAACGGTGTAAGAAATACTTCACTCCAACTGATCTACGCGTGATCTATACCTCATATATAAGGCCGAAAATGAAGTACAATTCGCACATTTGGGCAGGGGCTTCAAGATCTTATTTGGAGCTTCTGGACCGAATTCAACGACGTGCGATATATCTGATAGGGGATGAAAACATTTCGTCTTCTCTCAACTCTCTTGGGCATCGACGCAATGTTGGTTGCCTAAGCCTTATGTACAGGTACTACCATGGGAAGTGTTCAAGGGAGATACATGACTTGACGCCATCAACTCGTCTGTTTTCCCGGTCCACTCGGGCAGCTCACCAAGCCCATCCCTTTACCTTTGGCTTGATGCCCAATAGAACCTCGCATTACCGGGATAGTTCGTTCTTTAGTCGTACAGCAAAATTGTGGAACAATCTCCCTGCGAGCGTGTTCCCCGACAGTTTAGAGCTGTGTAAATTTAAAACAAATCTTCACCGACACTACTCTATATTTCCACCCTCCAACTAACTATCACCCGTCTTCCGAATCAACACAATCCTTTCGCATTCATAGGGGGCATCCCCTGAGCGTTGGTTTAGTCTAAAAAAAAAATGTATATCTCTTTTCACCCTCTAACTAACTGTCACCCTTCTTCTGAATCAACACAATTCTTTCGCATTTATAGGGGACATCCCCTGAGCGTTAGTTTAGTCTAAAAAAAAAAAAAATAAAATAAAATCCTTGCTCTCATACCTTGTAAGCAACAAGGTTTTTTTTTCTTTTTGCTTTTGATATTGCATTTGTTACTTTTAGGGGTTCCCTGAAAGACTTTATGAAGCCATTCATTTTTTTTTTACTTTTATCATGTGACGAAAATCTCAGCTTTACAGTGGTTCTATAAAATTTACCGTTGCACCAATATTCATGGAGTTGAAATTCCACGCAGTATTTTTGTTATTGCTGTTGAATTTGTACTGCATCAAGGCGGGTTGTTTTTGTCGCCACGTGGCTCTAAATTTTTTTTCATAGTGAGGTCATTACCATTGATTTTTTTTTCAAAATTAAATTTTTCGTAGTACTTCTACTCACCGCGTGAAAACTGAGTACCTAACGGCGTCGAATTTTTTTTTTTTTTCGTTTTGTTGTCGTAAAACCAAGTTTAACATTTTCATTCTTGTTTTGTCACATTAATCGTGCCGAATATTCTCTCTAAGTAATAACTCCATTACATGATTGATGCATTTTGGATCTTGCAACTGCTCTCTCCGCGGTCTCATGAGTCATGACCGGGTATGGGCAGAGAGCGCTCTTGGAGCGCTGAGAGCAAGAATTGAGAGCAAAGGCTTATGTAGCAACACAAAACGCAACAATAAATTAAAGACAAAAGACAAACACAGAAATAACACAGAAGCTTTAAATGTAGTGGTGCCCATACCCGGTCATGACTGCAAAAATATTTGTCTATTTTAGTCATGAGACTATCGAAGAGAGAGAAATTAAGAAAAAGCAACAACACCAATAATGTCACACAGCTCCAATTTTCGAGCTGCATTTATTTTTAATGTGGAATTCGAAGAGCAAATAGAGGGTGACAGAGAGAGAGAGAGAGAGCAGCAACAATTGTTTTCAAAACTTGAAAGGTAGACATATTCAAACTATTTTTTTTATTATGAATACACGCATAGAAATTTTTCGTTCACCACAACTGAACAATTAGCCAACTACACTTCGTTTGCGAGTTGTATTTACCACAAACGAATATTCAGTTGTCAACTTAAAAATATATCTTATATATATATATATGTATATATATTAGGCCGGGTCGATTTGTGGGAAAGCAAAAAAATCGCCCATTGCTCTGTGAAAATCGTATTCTAAGGATGAAAATAAGAAACTTTGCCGAAGGAACCATACCTCTAAAACGAATTCTGATGTCCCCCAATTTGGGTCGAACTTTTGGGTAGGGGTAAATTTTGAAAAATCCCACTTTGACCCATTTAGAGTGCTCCAATCAAGTCCAAATGTATGATCGACCCCCACTAACTTTGGAAGCCCGACCCACCCATGCCAGTGGCACACCTCTGGAACCCCCTGTGGGGTTCCCCATACAAATATTTCAAAAAATCACCATTTTTGGCCTTTACATGAAAAAATCAGCAAAATGCCTATGTTTTTTTCTTTTTGGAGTTTTTTTCTCTTTAGAAATTTATTCAACCCTTTTAAAAAATGAAGGTATCACTGTGACACAATTGCAAATCGGAAAATTGCTTGTGTGCGTTTTTTAAGGCACCACAAGACACAGCTGCATGTCGTAAACTTACTTGTGTAGTTTTTTTATAGAAACTACTTAAGAAATGAAGGTTGTTTTTGCAACCCTTTTTGTGGGTATTTTATGGGACCTTCTTAAGAAATGCGCATTTTATGCAACAATTTTAACAATTATATCACTGGAATGCACCGCAACCCTTTTAAAAAATTAAGGTATCACTGTGACACAATTACAGATCCTAAAATTGCTTGTGTGCGTTTTTAAGCCACCACAAGACACAGCAGGTAGAATTGAAATTACCATTTCATTCTTATTACCTCGTCTCGTAGACCATATATAACGCAACAGTTTTTGTGAATGCATTAAGTCGTTGTGAAGAACTCAAAGTGTGAAGTGCTAATTTGAGATAAAAAAATATTTAAAAAAAATAATAAGTGAAGTTTCCATTCCAAATCAAAAAGTTTACAATGAATCCACCATCCTCTACACCGCAAGATGAAGCAACAACAACATCAACAACTATCGAAAACCCAATAAGTCATATACCCAAGCACGATGTTACTGTTTTGGGTGTGTCTACTGATTTGACTGATCTTAATTTACCAACCCATCTGGATATCTTGAGATATTATCTTTACTTAAGCGAACGTGCTAAAACAGAACAAAACAAGTTTTCCCATAAATCATTCACTATTCAAGTACAAGATAAATTGAATGGAATTTGGGAAAAACTTGGTATGGAAATAATGCTGAAAAAAAGTGTATTTAATAAATTGAATAAAGAGCAAATCAAGAGAAGAAACAAAACCCAACAATTTACAGAGTATGTAAAATCTCTGGAAACAATTTTTTACATTGGAACATGTAAATGCGATTTGAAGGCAGCTCCATGTGAATGCGGCTGGGTTCCCGAACGCCTCAAAGAGTTCATGCACGATCAACATAATCAGAGAAGACTAACAATGGATGCAGTTGTGATGGAAACTGAAGAGCAAGGAGCAACTTCTATGTCATCAATGCCAACATACCAAGATCCCGATGATTCAACATACGCACCGCCACCGGTTCAAGAAGCTATGGATAGAAGCACAAGTTCACAATACGTAGAGAGATACGATTGTTTTAACTTTGCCTTGGTATGTGACAGATTTGGTGTGCCTGATAGAGTAGCATCGGCATTGGGAACCGCTCTTTTCCAAGATTTTAAAATGAAAGATAAGCATGGTGAACCTCTCATCATGGATAAATCGAAAGTTCGCAGAGAAAAAGAGAAATGCAGACAAGAAGTGGTTCGCAAACGGTTAGATCAAACCAATTTGTTAGCGTTTTCATTCGATGGCAGAAAAGATGATACTTTAACGACAGCTAAAGTTGATGAGAAGTATCATACTAGGATGGTAAAAGAATCTCATCTTGTTATTTTGAGAGAACCCAATTCTGAATTGATTGGTTACGTAAGACTGGAACAAGAAACCGCTGAATACAAAACAACCAAATTAAATGATTTTTTCAACGATAAGAATATATCACTGGATGCATTAATTGGAATATGCACTGACGGTGAGCCAACACACACTGGTCCACACGGTGGAATTATACGACGATTCGAATTGCTGTTAAAAAGACCATTGCATTGGTTCGTTTGCCTTCTACACTTCAACGAACTTCCGTTTCGGCATTTGTTTGAAGCTTTGGATAAATCAACCAGCACTGGACCAAGATCGGCAACCGGAAAACTGAGTCGTCAAATCGAAACTTGTGAAACTCTTCCGGTAAGTTATTGCTATCACTCATTTATTATAATTGTCAACCATTTTTAATTATTTTATTATTATATATTTTCAGGTGGTGGACGGCTTCCAGAAAATTGAGTTGCAAAATATGCCCCCGCTCCAGAAAAAAATTGAATTTTCCACCAATTCGAAGTACTTATACGACATGGCCCATGCAATTTCTAGCGGAGTAGTTTCAGTGGATCTGGCTAACATCAAACCAGGGAAAATTGTGCATTCTCGGTGGCCCACCAAGGCCACTAGATTATTACGATTATATGTGACAACGGAAAATCCAGATGCAAATTTAAGAATTCTGGTTGAATTTATAATTAAATGTTATGTGCCAATGAACTTCAATATCAAGTATTAGAGCTCTGTCGTGTACGGCAGTGCATTATTTTTCAACTTCATTAGTTGGTCACGATTTCTAGAACCCCGTTTACGCAAAATTGTCAATCAAGTAATTACAGATATTTCATATGATGCGCATTCGGAAAATATCTTGTTATCAATGTTGTTTGATGATAGCAAAGAAAAGCGCGACTGTGCTATCAACATAATTCTACGCTATCGAACAGATGTTGACGACCCAACGCAACTTAGAGCTTATAAAAAACCAGATATAAAGTTTAATTGCACAAGTTACACGGAAATGATCAATATGAATGACATAAATAACGTATTTGAACCACCATTCACGCGAAGCATTCCGTACGATACATTGAAAGAATATTTAAATCAAGATGATCCACCGTTTAATGATCCAAAAATTCCATCACACATACAAGGAACGCACTGTGGGGTAATTGATAGCAAAAAGTTTGATCAAATCAACCAAGCGTCTCAGTAACGGAATTTATATTTTTTTAGTTAACAAACAATTAGAAACTATAAAAATCGTCATAAAACAGTGGTCGGCACATGCACACAACCATACAATGCTTCGTATTTTAATGTAACGATGTGCGTACACTGAACCAAATTGGTCGTTAAAAAGAAACAACGAACTGAAACGAAAAACAAAAATCTGAAGAGAGCATGTGACGCGAACCTACTCAATCAACAGTTGGCATAAGACTGAAGTTCGTTTATTTAGCTTCGACTTCACATGCATACAGGCACTGGTGCGTTGCCCGCGGGCATGCTTTTGCCGATCACTGTCATAAAACCATTGACTTTAATGGAACTTTATTTTTGTTCTCAATATTAATGAAATACATATGCAATATAAAAATATAGAGCGATTGTTGGCTTTTTTAAGTTTTTTATGTTATTAGTCATCTGACATTGAGTCATAGACAAAAACATCATTATCATCATCTTCTTCTTTCTTTCATCTTTGATTTGGATTTGGATTTGAGGAGCTCCAAAGCTGCTTTAGGCAAAGTTTGAAATTTTTTCTTTGGCAGCTTTCTTTTTGAACATATTAAAGGATCTGAAGTGATCAAAAACCTCTTGAAAATGTCTTCATTAGTCTTCTGCCTATTACATTTTCGAGCGAAATCGTCCTTGAAGCATTTGAAGTCTTTGTTTCGAGTCTCCTGAGCCTCTTCGGGCAATTGACCTATTGACAACAATGCATGAGAGACTTTTTCCGGTCCATGTATAAAATATCACTAACTGCTGAGGTTTATTATTTTATTATACAAATAAAAGAAAACAAAACAAATAACAAAAACAGCAACAACAACAATAGTAACACTAACTTGATGTACACATTTTAAGTTTCCGTTCTTTTACTTGCATATATCGATGATTCCATATCAATTCGACTATTTTTGAGCAAAATTTTCAAATTCACTATACTATTTATATTTAAGCAAAAAATTACACAAATACAAAATGAATAAAAATAAACAAAATAAACAAAAATCTTATCAAATACATAAATATCAAAATTTAAAATTTTTTCGCCCGAGTAAAACCAGGTATATCATCTAGTTGCAACGGTCAACTACTGCTTAGTATAGCTCCAGCACAACTTTATTTCGAAGAATCATGTCAATTTCTCAATTCGTTTCTGAGTTATACTCTCGAATACCTCTTTAAACACTGCCACAGCAACAACAGCTCCACATACCAGGATAAAACCTAACCATTAAACCTAAACCATCTACAGACCCAGCCGCACACACTCACCAAATTTCATCAAAATCGGTCCAGCCGTTTATTAGGAGTTCAGTGACATAGCCATGTACAGAAGAATTTTATATATGAAGGTATTTGAAATTTTCGGTAAAAAAGTAAGAAATCATTTGCAGGCATTTTTTTAAAAAATCGTCAAAAATAGCAATTGTTGGAATCCCAAGCTAAAATTTAGTATAAACCTTAAGAGTCGATGTATTATAACGATACTATGTTCAAAAGCCGAAAATTTTACTGCGATCACCATGAAAAATGTGACACAACACTTCAGACTAAAAAAATTAAAAAAATTTCATTAAACGAGTCAAGAAAGAGTATACCACAAGAAAGACTCATTCAAGATCTTTAAGATAAGTATATTTCAGATTTTTTTCTGTACTACTTACGGTTTCGAAGTTACAGCTGTTTGAATACATGCACTAATTGTATTTTTAAAAATATTTTGAAATTTTTTACAGTGTATATCTTTTAAAAAGAAGTAAAAAATTAAAAAACAAAGTATGCAGATATAATACGTTTTAGGAGAACTATCAACCCAGAGTGTTTAAAAATTTTCGAAAATAGTGATTTCAGAAACGTGGGCGTTTTGACATGGACTCACGGATATGTATGTATTTCAATTGCATGGGCATACAAAAAATAATATTTTTCTTAAGAACCGCAGAAAATCTGCAAACTTTTTTTTTGTTAACATACATATCACTTATATTTGTTGTTTCAAAAAAAAAAAATAGACTTCCACTGAATTGAGTGGTATTCACAACTATATGCTTACATTTATGTCTAAAAACACACATTTTATAAGCCTGCACGGAAAAAAACATTAAAAATATGAGCAGACACTTTTTGTACTAAAAAATTTCATTTGACGTTTCAGAAATACGCGAGGTAGAAGATCCCATTGCTCAAAATATTATACTTAATTAATTTTTCAAGAAAAATCACTTGGAAATAAGAAAACTTTTGTGTTTTTTACTATGCGCGCACCAAAAGTAAAGAAAACGTCAACTTTGCAATCGCAGAGCACGGACACCGTTGACTTTTCATCAATTATTCTTTCACATAGTGATGTAGAATTCTATTCTCTTTCGAACGATATCAATCACGGTTGGGCATCTTCGATTTGATTTTTATACCCCTGCGTTTAAAAAACGTAAACGGGGTATATTAATTTTGTCACTCCGTTTGTAACGCCCATAAGGAGGCGTGGTAGGTATAGAAAAGTATATATATTCTTGATCAGCATCACCACCCGAGTCGATTTAGCTATGTCCGTCTGTCTGCCCGTCTGTCCGTCTGTCCGTCTGTCGTCCCGATTACAGCCGTAATTTTCAAGCTATCATCACGAAACTCGATATTTAAGCTTTTATTTAAAAAATAAAGGTCAAGTTCGAAAATGAGCCAAATCGGATCATAACCACGCCTACCTCCCATACAAAGTGACTTTATCAAAACGGTAAAATCTCTTAGAATTCCACAAAAATTAATATATGAAATTTAAATTTTGCGTATGAGCTTTGATATATAATATACACTCTGAGTATGAAATTCAACCAAATCGGGTGAAAACCACGCCTACCTCCCATACAAAGTGACTTTACCAAAAATGTAAAATTTCTTAAAATTCTCCAAAACTTAATATATGGACTTGAAATTTTGCATATAAACTTTGATATATAACTTGTACTTTGTGTGTGAAATTCAACCAAATCGAGTGAAAACCACACCCACCTCCCATACAAAGTGACTTTATCAAAAAACAAAAGAGAATATTTTCTCTTAAAACTATGACGAAAATGTTTTTACAAATAAACATTTTTTTGACTGCTTAAGACTTTGAATATACTTTGGTTCGGACGTAGGGGTATTTTAGCTTCGACCCAGTCGAAAATCATTTCTTACTAGTTTTAATTAATCACAGAAATTGAAATGAAATACTCCAATGTGGAACGGAACGACATGTTCAATTGCTAGCTAGCGTTTCCAAACGGGTTATACCGGAAAATGTAGAGGCTGTTATGGCGACGACATTAGAGAGCCGTGCGAAATTGCCCAGACTTGAAAGTAAAAAAGACTTCAAACAATAATTTTTTTAGTTTCTTTTCTATAACTAACTTAAATTAATTTTTTCATTTACATATGTATGTTCTGACTAAATAAATTTCAAAAGAGAAAAAATAGATATTATTCTAAATAAATAATAAATATTATTATAAATAAATAAATAAAAATAAAGAAAAAACATAGCCATTTCGCTGATTTTTTCATGTAAAGGCCGAAAATGGTGATTTTTTGAAATGTTTGTATGGGGAACCCCACAGGGGGGTTCCAGGGGGTGTGCCACTGGCATGAGTGGGTTGGGCCTCCAAAGTTAGTGGGGGTCGGTCATACATTTGGACTCGATTGGAGCACTCTAAATGGGTCAAAGTGGGATTTTTCAAAATATGCCCCTACCCAAAAGTTCGACCCAAATTGGGGGACATCAGAATTAGTTTTAGAGGTATGGTTCCTTGGGCAAAGTTTCTTATTTTGATCCCTAGAATACGATTTTCACAGAGCAATGGGCGATTTTTTTGCCTCCCCACAAATCGACCCGACCTAATACACGCATAGAAATTTTTCGTTCACCACAACTGAAAAATTAGCCAACTACACTTTGTTTGCGAGTTGTATTTACCACAAACGAATATTCAGTTGTCAACTTAAAAATATATCTTATATATAAATATATACTGCAAGCTATTTTGTTCATTACTATTTATTATATAAATATCTTTCCCCCTAACATTGCATCATCTTCCATTTCTTGAAAATGTTCAATGCTTGATTCACCATTTTTGGTGTAGCGCGACAAATGTAACTTGGTTGTGATGATTTATTCGATGAAAGGGCATTACAAACTCCTCCGTTTATTATACACAAAATAAAGGTGGCCTGTAATATTATTTCTAGTTCATCAATTACAACCATTGTTGGAGCTTAAACTTAAATTTCATCTTTTATATTGGTTACTTCTGTGACAGTTCTCAAAAATAAACTTTATTGGAGGAAAGATCTAACGGAATAAGATACTGGATTTTGCCAAAGAATAATATTTTGTCTTGTTGATGAACTAGATAAAGTTTGACCAAAACTAATGAAAGTCTAAAAAAGCTTTCAAACTATAAATGCTTGAAGTAGTTTGAATTTGCACACATCTACAATTTTTATAATTTTTTCAGTAAATATTTTCCTTATATTTTATTTTATTACAAATGTGCTTAAGGCCTTAACAAATAAAAACAAATAATATACCATTTACTTAAAGCTGTCAATATTTCTAGTTATACTTCATTTTTTACTTGGAAAAAGTTAAAACTTTCACGAATTTAAAAAAAAAAAAGTAATAAGAGTATGAAGTTTTTAGTATCATTTTCATAATGTTATATAAATTATGTCAAAACATATTTTTGTTTTATGAAATTCTATAAGAAAAATAAGTACCTTTGTTATCCTAAAATCACAAAAGTGCATTGTGTGTGGTACAGCACATAGCGATGAGAATGTGACTTCTGTGGCCTAGAGTGTGCGACTCTATCCAGCAACATTGGCTCACCATCGATCTTAATCCAGCAACTTCGACTTTCAGCAGCTCCAAATAGAGATAAACTAGGTCGAAAAATCATCTTCAATAATGGTGTACAATTAAACCTATATAAAAATTGTACAAAAAAAAAAATAATTAAAGTAACCAACAATAACTACTCAAGGTAAGCAGTAAAGCTGTTCGAACTAAAACTCTCATTATATAATAAAAAGCTCACGAAAACATTTCAAATTCAATACAACTTTGATAACAGCAAGTCAGTCATGCATTTTTCGCTGCAACCTCTTGAGCTGCATACTGCCAGGCATTTCCACTATTAACGGTAGCTGCTGTAATCAATCAATAATGCAAGCATTTCGACTACTTATTATATTGACAGCTGTTCACTGATTTATAAGCACTTTGCTTGGTGGCAATCATTGCTGCAGCCACATTTTAACAACTGCAGCAGGGCTACAATTTGCATCGTTGATAAGCTTCTTACTTATGCCAGCAACAACAACAACAATAATAACAACAACAACAAAAATAATAACAACAACGGCAACCTGATTCCCAAACATTCTGGACGCTGCTACGACGAAGCTTCAAACATGCCAAGGCCAAACGGCCTTGCGCTGGGCTAAACTTAGCTACTGCCGCAAGTGTTGTCGTTCCCACATAGTGGCATTATTTTTATTACAACAGCGAAAAAGAAAATATATATCAACGTATAGCCGACTAGTTGGTGTGCTTGGCACCTTCAACTTCCCGTGCGCATTGCAAGCAATCTGCATGATTGCTGATTCAAAAAAAAAAAAAAACCAAAAAAAAATCCTGAGCACCGCAGCGCATTGCAACGTAACAAACTCATAAATAAATTGCTAGGAGCAGCAGCAACAGCTCCAAAAATAAGGCTATAGAAAAGTAATAACAAAATAGATATTTGCCCCATGCGGAATAAGTTTGCATTGGAAAAGAGTGTTTTGCTATACCCGACAGCCGTTAGCTCCAGATCTCCCGAGCAGCAGACAGTGGTTTATGCGAAACGCGAATTTATAAAATTATTTTTTTATGTTTCATCGATTTCGTGGAATCATCAATGAAGCGATGGCTTTGCATTCGCATTTGATGATCGCTGAAGTGGTTTCTCATATTTATTTTGGAAAGCCTTTTGATGCTGATGTTGTTATTGTTGTTGTTGTTGTAGCTATTGCCGTTGTTAGTGTCAGTGTGCGTTGGCGCGCTGATGCTTTTACTATTCTACGAGATGCAGCTCAAGCATGGTCATGAATATTATTTCGACACATTTTGAAAACATTCAATGATGAAACAACCATTTCGTATTTGGAAAAGCAGTTGATATCGATGGTCCACACTTAGACATGCATAATAAATAGAATTTTTTTTTTTAAATTGAACTGAGTGGCTTGAACCGAAGTATTAATTTAAGCTAGCTACGCTTGAACGAGAAATCGTGCTTTTTTTAATTACTTTTAAAAATATAAGAAACAAGGATGATTCGTCCTTGCTGTAGAGCAAAATATTTTTTTTTAATATTTAACTTTAAACGCTCATTAAGGTACTACTACACTTTTTAAGACGAAAAAATATATTTTTGCAATATTTGTTTTTCTGAGATACTTAAATAATTATCGTAAGTTTTTTTTTTTTTGACGTGACGAAGTTACGTTTTACCGCGCTGGTTTCCAAAAAAGTTGAAAAATACATTTTGTCAAAATTCATCGGCGTTGCATTGAATTGTACTCGCTGAGTATAAGAGCTATGACTAAAAAGATGGTGTGACCGTAAAGGTTAATTCTTTGACTTCATTATAAAAAAAAAAAAACTCAAAACATCATCGGGACGCGGGGGGAACAGCTTAAGCAACACAACTGAAAATTTGTTACATGGAATTATTACTCGCTGAGTACTAGTACTAGGATTAAAAGTATGATACACCAATAAAGGCCTGTCTTAAGTCCCCACAACAAAACTAGACAAAAAAAATTTTTGTCGTCATGGGGACACAGAGAGAGCCGCTCAAAGATCGACAGTGCAACATTCATGCAGCGGCGTTGCATTGAATTTTTACTCGGTGAGTATATTAGCTACGATAAATGTTTAAAACTGAAAGTGAAGGATTTATACTTGGCCTTATAATAAAAATAAAAACAAAATTCTGACGTCACACAATTTCAATTGATTAATTGAAAAAAAAAACGTTCCAGGTACATAGTGATGTTAGGTACCCGATGAAAGAAGATGAAATTCTGCATCACTAGGTGAAAGAATAGTTGAAAAATATTCTAACGTTTACCCGCAATGCAGTTTGAAAGTCATCATTTTTTTCTCTTTGAGTGTGCACAGTGACAAACGTGTTTATTCGCAATTTTTAAAGTTTTTTTTTGTGTATTATTTTTTAAAAATTACAAAAAATTACGATGGAACCTTCTTTTTCAGGTATTAAAGCAATACAAAATTGAATTTTTTTTATGAAATAGTGTTTATATATATATATGAATTTATTTATTTTAATTTAACCTTAAAAAGTTGGATTTTTTAATATATTAATAGAGATATATTTGTGTGTTGAGTGGAATTAAGGAAAACTGTTTTGATTATCGTAAGCTATGAACATTCAAGCTATATTCTATAAAAAAAAAAGTTGCGTCAATGCTGCGCACTTTCGCGGTATATCGATTTTTTTACTTTAACTTACATGTCACGAATTTACAATTTTATTTCGAAAAATTAAAACAAAGGAAATAAAGTACAAAATAAATGTAAATACTAAACAGATTTTGCTGTTTTTTGTTTTTTTTTGTTTTTTTTTTGTTTTTTTTTTTTTTTTGTTGTTTACCAGTACTCTTCTTCACTTTGTTTTTTGTTATCCGCTAATTTTTACCCTACATTATGGAAAGCGGCATATGCAGTGCACCTTTTCACAGTTAAGGTAGATAGTTGATGTTTCTTTCAAACACCGGCTTTTTATATTTTAAAAGAAGCAGGTGAATGTGTTAAGCTATTAAATTAAATTATATTTGTTCGATTTTAACACTTATTTTTTGATTTTGATAGTAGTAAGACATAAATTGTTTGACCTGCAGTTTGCAGGGTACATGTGAAATCAACATCATTGTTTATGTTTATTAACTATTGTTATTGCAATCCTTTGTTTTTGTATAAAATGTCGTTCAAAGCTTGTTTTATGCAATTTGTAGTAATAACGAAAATTATGTTCTATATTTTATGTGATTCGGTAAAAGGTACAAAGCTAATGATTATATTTTTAAGCCGCCATTTAGAATTTAAAATTTTTGACTTCGGATTCATGATCAGCGACCCCACAAATCCCAGTATACAAATTTTTACCTCCATTAAACGTATTTTGCAGAACATAGCTTGTTCATGGCCGCCATTTTGAAGCCGCCATTTTGAATTTCAAACTTTTGACTTCATATTCTAAATCAGCGACCCCACAAAACCCTGTATACAACATTTTACCTCCTTTAAACGTTTTTTGTAGAAGTTAGCTTGTTCATGGCCGCCATTTTGAAGCCGCCATTTTGAATTTCAAATTTTTGACTTCAGATTCGTAATCAGCGACCCCACAAACCCCACTATACAAAATTTTACTTAAATTAAACGGTTTTTGTAGAAGTTAGCTTGTTCATGGCCGCCATTTTGAAGCCGCCATTTTGAATTTCAGATTTTTTACTTCAGATTCGTGATCAGCGACCCCAAAACCCCCAAAGTACAATTTTTGTTTCGATAAGTGGCCCTGTCAATTAATTGTCACTTTTGGCATAAAATACCCCACTGCGCGTCACCAGGTCATGAGTATAGCAGCATGTGTAACAGAAATGTAATATTGTTACATGGAATTATCACTCACTCAAGAGACGTGCTGCGGTAAATTTTGTTTTACGACTGCATAGATGTTTTATTACGCCTCATAACTAAAATACAAAAAAAAATCTAATCGTCATGATTTCAGGGTGGCAACCACATAATGCAGTAAAAATGCTGCAACCATGAAAAAACGTTGCATGGAATTTTTACTCTGTGACTACTGGCGTAACGGTACATTTTAAGGATCGAAAATGAAGGTGAGGTCTTCGGGCACATGATAAAATTACAAAAAAAAAAATTGACTATGTCATGTGACCCCTCAGGGAATCGCCTAATGTGACGCATATGCATTACTTTTGCTGAATCAATTGCATGCAGCTAAGGCAGAGTTAATGCACCAAGGAAAGGACGACCAATAGAGAAGTAAATAAAAACAAAGTAAAAGCAACAACACAAACAACAACAAAACCACCAACGAAATCAACACCAACACCAACAACAACAACAACGACAACAACATCAACAACAACAACATCATCAACAACAACAGCAACAACATCAACATCAACATCAAAATCAAAATCAACATCAACATCAACATCAACATCAACATCAACATCAACATCAACATCAACATCAACATCAACATCAACATCAACATCAACATCAACATCAACATCAACATCAACATCAACATCAACATCAACATCAACATCAACATCAACATCAACATCAACATCAACATCAACATCAACATCAACATCAACATCAACATTAACATCAACATCAACATCAACATCAACATCAACATCAACATCAACATCAACATCAACATCAACATCAACATCAACATCAACATCAACATCAACATCAACATCAACATCAACATCAACATCAATATCAACATCAACATCAACACCAACACCAACACCAACACCAACACCAACACTAACACCAACATCAACATCAACATCAACATCAACATCAACATCAACATCAACATCAACATCAACATCAACATCAACATCAACATCAACATCAACATCAACAACAACACCAACACCAACACCAACACCAACACCAACACCAACACCAACATCAACATCAACATCAACATCAACATCAACATCAACATCAACATTAACATTAACATCAACATCAACATCAACATCAACATCAACATCAAAATCAACATCAACATCAACATCAACATCAACATCAACATCAACATCAGTATCAGCATCAACATCAACAGCAACATCAACATTAACATCAACATCAACATCAACATCATCATCAACATCAACATCAACATCAACATCAACATCAACATCAACATCAACATCAACATCAACAGCAACATCAACATCAACATCAACATCAACATCAACATCAACATCAACATCAACATCAACATCAACATCAACATCAACATCAACATCAACATCAACATCAACATCTACATCAACATCAACATCAACATCAACATCAACATCAACAATAACATCAACATCAACATCAACATCAACATCAACATCAACATCAACATCAACATCAACATCAACATCAACATCAACATCTACATCAACATCAACATCAACATCAACATCAACATCAACATCAACATCAACATCAACATCAACATCAACATCAACATCAACATCAACATCAACATCAACCTCAACATCAACATCAACATCAACATCAACATCATCATCAACATCATCATCAACATCTACATCAACATCAACATCAACATCAACATCAACATCAACATCAACATCAACATCAACATCAACATCAACATCAACATCAACATCTACATCAACATCAACATCAACATCAACATCAACATAAACATCAACATCAACATCAACATCAACATAAACATCAACATCAGCATCAACATCAACATCAACATCAACATCAACATCAACATCAACATCAACGTCAACATCAACATCAACATCAACATTAACATCAAGATCAACATCAACAGCAACATCAACATCAACATCAACATCAACATCAATATCAACTTCAACATCAACATCAACATCAACATCAACATCAACATCAACATCAACATCAACATCTACATCAACATCAACATCAACAGCAACATCAACATCAACATCAACATCAACATCAACATCAACATCAACATCAACATTAACAACAAGAAACACCGTAACGTCAAAACCTACGGGTGTGTCCATGACACAGCCAACTCTGTGTTTTATCATATTTTTTAACAAGCTTCGGCTGCTGTATTGTAATATTGTTCTTGTTTTTTTGCGAATAGCGAGATACTGGTGGTGATGGCAGCACTTCACAGTTGTGGGAAGCTTTTGAAACAATGCTGTTGTCTACCCACTTACAAACTACGACTGAGTTACTAATGGTGGTTGCGTATTCAAAAGAGCCACGATCCTTCCTAGCCTGTTCTCTCTCAACGTTCCTTCTGCTTTGAAATTTCGTAGCTTCAGCTCTTCTAGCAATTATATTGCTTCAGCTCTTCTAGCAATATGGACGTAAAGAAATTATCAAAATTTATTTCGAATGGAACGTTGGGATATCTGTCTTGCAGTACGTCGACAAAACGAAGAACTACACTGGCACCCAGTCCTAAGAATTTATACTTGTCGTCCAAAAGAGGGGAAGCGCCTTGATAAGGCTCAAACCATAATATAAAGCCCAATCAAGTTGTGCCTGCCCATAATTTATAGCCCCATCGAATGGGCTTCCCACGGATGGACTGATTTGTACCTTGGTACCCGAAATATGGTACCATTGATTTAGCAATGCTATGATATTCTTCAAGTGGAGCATGTAGAATAAATTTCTTACCAATATTGTCAAAAAATGGTCGAAGTTTTGCAAATCTGTCTTGCTGTTGTAGGCTAGAGGTAGTACAATCGAGCGCCTTGGTTTTTGTATGCACTGCATGCATTTGTGTACTGACTGCTGCTACTCAACGCAAGAGGCATCACAAGTTGAAAAAATGTCTGAAATGGACAAGTTTATAAACTCAAACTTATAAACTCAACGAAATAATCGAAAAGTCATGGTTCTGTTTAGATGCTTAGAGAATATATTGTTGAACCTATTGCTTTATTTGTTCTTTACATTCACGAGCTTAAAATATATATATTTAAAAGCTTAGTGCTGCCAGACGATCGACTGAATAACGCTTATTTCTTTGTATAAGTGAAGAGCTTTGTTTTTCCTTAAATAGGTAGAAACGTACAGACAAAATATTCTTAAACAAACAATATAAAAAACTAGCGATCACCGGTGCGCGTTGCTGCCCCCAGCAATTATAATAATAATAAAAATAATATTCGAAGAGTTTTGCCGTTGTTTCAAGCGTTGTTTCAAGCGAAAATTGCAATAAAAAAACTTGTACATATGTATCTTTGTCGCGAGCGTTGACCGCGAGCGGTTCGCGAAAGCTTTATATTTTTCTGACTTTCATTTTGTTGTTAACAGACGCTCTATCAAGAAGAGACAGAAGAGAGCGAAATGTCAGCAGCGAATAGTTTTGCTCTGAGTTTGATAACGTTGTTCTCAGCTGCTGTTAATAACAGAAAAACCAACATAACAACAACAATTGTATGCAATTATATGCAAACTTCAATAAGCTATAACTTAAAAAATATAAATTTTTAAGAAATAAAAAGTCCAGTTTGCACATCTACAGGTCTAAACCTATCAAACCATACTAAATTTATTAAAATTGGATTTGTACTTAAAAAGCCTTACGCCGGACAAAATTTGGGTTTGCGTAATATATATAAGATATGCATTAAAAAATGATTCTGTAAGACTTAATTTGAAAATTTTGATGTTTTTCACTTTTGCACAATTTAAGAGACCAATTTTATACCCCACAGAGACCAGTACATAGTAAGTTTTTGATGGGATCATAGTTTATGAGTAATAAATGGGGTTTTATACAAAAAATTCGAGTTGAAAAATATAGTATTTTATACTTAGAAATGCAGGAACATTTCTTGCATTACGTCATGTCACATGTTATGTTTTCTGCCGTGTCATATGCCAACTTGATGTCATGTTGCATGTCATATGTCATGTCATAAGTCATGTCATAAGTCATTTTATAAGTCATTTCATATGTCATGCCAAAAGTAATGTCATATGTCATGACATATGTCATGTCATAAGTCATGTCATATGTCATATCGTAAGTCATGTCATATGTCATGTTATATGCTATGTCATATATCATGTCATATGTCATGTCATAAGTCATGTCATAGGTCATGTCATATGCTATGTCATATATCATGTCATAAATCATGTAATAAGTCATGTCATTTGTCATGTCATAAGTCATTTCATATGTCATGTCATGTCATGTCATATGTAATGTCATTAGTTATGTCATATGTCATGTCATTAGTCATATCGTATGTCAAGTCATAAATCATGTCATATGTCATGTCATAGCTCATGTCATAACAACTTAGTGGTTACGCAGCAGCAGAGTGGATGAAACTGAACCGAATCTTGACTGCGTGTATCTTGACTTTATTGGGTTCAACTTCAGTTTAGTTATGTACTTCTAATGCTTGAATGTTACTCGTATATTGCTTATAAATACGTGCAGCATTTAAATGTACATATATCAAAACATTTTTTCCCCTACAATGGTTGTTTTGAAATGCATTTGCAGAAGAGAGGGAGTTTTTAAAAGCATGGCAGTGGACTTGGAAGTAATTTTTATAATGCTTGTGGAGTATACTCTTTACAATTTACCTGTGGAGTACTCTTTAGTTTTGACCGACATAAGGAAATTGAACTTAATTGAACTTACCAATATATGGTAACTTTCAATTTATTCACGAAAAGTCTACTAAGAAATGCTGAAATAACCATGAATTGGCCTGGATTCTAACCCGCCAACTCTGGGGAAGCAATCAAGCACACTATCGTAGCTGCTGTTTTCTTGTTGGGATTAGGCCTTCCCAATAATTGCGGTTTTTCTTGTGAAAGTCCTATTTTTGTTTCAGTTAAAAAAAAAATATTTTATTTTTTCATCATTTTTTTCAATGTATTTAATCAAATTTTCTTAAAAATTTCGGAAATATTTTTTTTATTTAAACTATTCTTACATTAACAGTTAAAGGGCAAACACATTTACAATTATGTATATTTTTACAAACAGTCGTCAATCAGAATTCTTCAAATTACTTCCTAGCATTGTTGGTGATAAGTTGAGCTAAGGGCAGCGGATGCAGTCGCACATCAATCAAGTTATCCGTGTGATATTCCACTGAATCTGAGCAGGGCAAACAACCGCAAGACGAAGGAATTTCAATCTATGGTGCAAGAAAAAATTCTTAAGACACTAGAGACAATTTATATAAATGTTCAACTTACCTCTTTAGTCAGCTTCGAGCCATCCTCACAAAGCAACGGCACCGTTATAGTTTTATAAGACTTAATATTGCAGCAGTTGCAGATTTTATCCTGCATGAAGGTGGCTGCAAGTAGATTTTTTAAAAAAATCGAGTTAATTTATAAAATAACTTTTATTTTAAAAAATCTACACTTTTATTTCTGAACACTTACCAATGTTGTACTTGGAGCCCGAATTACACGAACCCATACACTCAGTAAAGCCCTGTATAGGCTCAACATTTACACAATAGCCATGACCCTGGTTGCGCACTTTCACCAGCAGCTTTGTTTCATTCTCCGCCAAGGAGACAGCCAAGCAGTTCTCTGTGTTTATGTAGAAAAAATCAGTTTTTAGTATCCTCTAACTAAAGGATGTAAATTACCAAATAACTTACTTTGATCTTCTACAACAAGCTCCTGCTTACAGTACTGGCAACAGCCGCTTTCATCTGGCATCAACAAGTGTGCAGGACACTTGGACACATCTGGACAGGTTTCCTTGGCTGAGCTGACAATCAACATACCGTCTTGCTGAGCACAGTAGAAACTGGTGCAATTATCAGCGCTCTTCCAGCGTGCATCAGGTTCAAAGAGCAGGTCATCATAGACACAAGCTGTCTGCACGCATTCACCGCAACATTTTGTGGCATCTTTCCTGGTATACGTAAAACCTGGACCGCACTTGATGTCACATGTTTCCGTGGTGGTGATTATTTGTGTACTGTCATTTGGACCATAAGCACAGAGCTCCTGTTTGCATGGATCTTGAGGGTGTATCCATTTTTCGGAAAGTTTCTTGGTGAATTTAGCAAACTCATTGTTCGGATCATACTGCACAATGCAGAGATCCTTGGGAGGCACTAAAGAAATGTAATTTGTAAAAAAGGTATCACTTGGACCAAGTAACCATAAAACTTACCGCACAGATGCGTCTCACAACAGTCGCCGGGTTCCATTTTTGTAATGACCTCAAAGAATTTCTCCGTGCAATACTCGGGCGCCTTTGGGCAACTGCTATTATCACAAACAATCTTTTGTGTGGGACAGCAGCCTGCCTCCTCCTTTACTAGTTTCTCACCCGTTTTCAGAAGTGGTGTTGGGTCCAGCGGCTCACATTCTTCCTTTGGCTTGCATTCTTTTCGGATGAATCAAGAAAATAGCTTCACTTCAAAACTTTTCTCAAGAAATTTCTCAGAAACTCACCACAAATGTACTGCGGACAACCATCTGGTCCTGTTTTCTGCTTTTTGAACTGTCCCGGTCCACATTGCGGCATCAAGGGCTCTAGACAGATCTTTGCCGGAGGCAATTTTGGCTCTGGTACGCAGGCATAACGTGGACAGCACTGATCTTCCGATACAATCTTCTGAGGCTTATAGCCTTCGGCACAGATATTCTCCTCCACCAGACACTTATGCTCGACACACTCCGTTTTGCCCTCCTTGTTGCAGGTACACTCAGTGCATTTGTCCTTCTGCCATTTCTCACCCGGCACATGCTCGGCATCATCGCATTTAACGCACTGCGCTTCGGCCATACATTTACCATTCTGCATCACCTTGCCGGCAGGACAGAAGCAACCTTCAAAGCGTTGATCTGTGGTACACATGTCATCCGCATTCATAGTCTTCACAATCGAGTTGGTATTCATGTTGACCGCATCGAACTCAGCCATAGACTTGATAGTTTCGCAAGTCTTGGCGCAGCCACATGGCTCGTATTTCATATCAGGTGGACAATCGTAGGGACAAACATCTGGGCGACGCCAGTTCAAGCAGATGCCTTGGCTTGCGCACTCTTTGGCATAAGCTTTAAGCGAATCACAGGCACCCTTCTGATCATTACCCGGCTTGCATATATCCTGTTGGCAGGATGTAACGTATATAAGCGGATCCACGACCATGCTGCACTTGCCGAATAGATCCTCGTTGAAGAAGAGCAAGCAAGGATCCTTCTCCGGTGCCAGTGGAATACAATCATCCTTAATCACATCTTCGCTCAGACATTCATCAGCATCTAGACCTAATTTCGGCTCGTCAGCCTGCCAGCTCTTGATGACATCAACCAGTTCAGTGCTTGGCTTGCGTCCCTTCTTCTTGGCGGGATTCTCTTGCAGGTCGTTGTTGGGATTTCCATTACAATCACCGCATAGACCCTCCATTTTGCTGCCGTATTTAATGCTAGGCACGCCGAGCTAAACGTGAAGAGAAGTATCAAAAAATATTCAGATATTAATTCTTTGATTTTTGTTGTAACTTACCGAGAATGTTAGATCATCGAAAGAGCTCTTAAGCTCCACATGCGATTCCGGCAAAGCGACTATCAACTCCTTGCCATTCACCTCACGCACTGCAATCCAGGCATCCGTATATGGTAAGTTCTTAGTCTCAAAGCCATCAACAAACACCTGTAGACCGCGTGGATTGTCCTTGGGGCGTTGTATATGCACCACATGATCCCCATTGAGTATGTGTAGAGATTTGGCGCAACTTTCTAGACCACCAACATCGAAGCGACCCATTTTTTGGCAGTTATCCATTGTCACATAAACCTACAAATAAGACACAATAAAATTTAAAACAACGGGAACGCGAAAAACCAGCCGCATCAATCAACTCACCTGGAAGGTATGCACACCCGGTAATACAATATCGCGCGACAGCAAATAGGTACAGTTTCCATTAAAGGTGAAACTATGACGATCGTAGGTGAAATACTTTGAAGTTCCATATGAATTACAAACACAATCTTTGCATTCAGTGACGGGAACGCAGGTTTCACCCTTGCGCACTGTGCCTTCGGGACAGTAACAGCCGGCGAAACAAGCATCGGGTATAATTGGACAATCATCGGCGTTAAGCGTATCGCAAGAGGGTTCACAGCGACGCTTATAGCAGTCGGAGTGCACCAACGGAGCGGGACAGGTAATTTCTGAAGAGACATTGCGTTAAGTTTATACCTATCACCCGAAGCACAAAACTTACCACACTGATGTACGGCGCGCCAAGTGTTAAGCTGCACATTGGGATTCACCGCAAGACACTTCTTAACAAAGTCCTGTAGAATATTGCATTTGCAAGTATTTACATCACCATTGTTAGCCTTGAGACATTCGCAAGTCGTTTCCATGCATTTGCTAACAAACTGTTTATAGTTCACCGATTTGCCGCACTTCAGGAAGGTTGGATGTCTGTCGAATCAAAACAGGTTAGGTATTTTTTGTAAACCTCTTCTCTTCCGCTCTCTACACTATACTCACTTTATGCTATTGCACAGCGCCAATGATTTCTTTTGCAAATCCAACGGACAAACTTGTGGGTAGCAATCTTCTTTGGGTATCTTTTTATCGAACCAGCTATCCCCAAACTTGACAGTGCTTGATAGAAGCGTTCCATCTGGTGAACGTTTATCATCACTTGGTATACCGTTATAAAAGCCGCACAATCCATCTACCGTTTTGATATACTTCGATGATATTCCTACCTTAATATAGCCAATATCGTCGTACAATACCCAGAAACCCTTTGAAAGCGAAACCACCAACACCGTGTTACCCGGTTGTGAGATGACGAACGATGCTTTGCACACAGGTGAGTTTATCAACTGCTGAACGGTGTATTCAAAGCCATTGAAGTTCAATTTCATATTGGGCATTATGGTGAGTATGGCTGACTTCTCGGTGTCCTTGATGGTGATCATTTTGCGACAAATCTTGCGGGTCTCATCCTCACATTGCAAATGAACTGTGGATGAAGGATAATATAACAAGTCATATAATTGGAGGAAACAGTTTAACAAAAATTACAAGCTTAAATTTAAAAATCGGTAAGTCTAATAGAAATTGAGTCAACTGATGAGCTCAATATTGGAAAAATTACACAATATGATGACTTAACTCCCTTCGCAGCTAATGTTTCCTAATGAATAATATCCTAGTGGATAATGGCATGGAGTTTAAAAAAGAAGAAATAAGTTACCAGAAATAAATTTGAACATCCATCAAGGAATATGACCTTTGTGGGCAAACAACCTGAAATAAAATTACCAAGCGAGACGATCAAATAGACATCGATTTGAAACTTACTTCAAAGTCTCTTAAGAACTAGTTATCCCAAAGGGGAAAATAACTAGTTATCCCAATGGGGATATTAAAGTAGCTAGCTAAGTCAATATCATCTACGTACCTGGTCAAATAATCATAAAGAGGGCTATTGAAGTAGTCAAAAATAGTTTAGAGGTCGATTTAGCAAGAAAATATAAACATCTCTTTCTCTACTAGAGGCAACTATATTAACTACCGCTAACTATCGACTTAAGCTCTGCGAAAAATGACTACGTCTATAACATTGATGAGTAAAAATTAAACTCGTATCCTAGTAGAAGTCCTTACGAGAGATTTTGATGCCACATATACAGAATACAGACTGTTCAGAGAATTTCAAGAGTTCGTAAATGTCCCATTGATCTACTTTTCAATTTTCATACGGGCCAATCCTGCTCTAACTGATAAGGTATATTTCCTAGTTAATTTCAGGAGCCCCACTTACATATAGGGACCCACAATAGACGAATAAGCACCAGTTAGTGCTATAATGAGTTAGTTCTAGTAGACCCACAATGAGCCCGCGTGCCTTCACATCAGTAACATCAGTTACTCGTACCTACATTTTGAAGCTGTCTAGAATAGCGCTTTTATAAGAGAAGAGCCGCTGTTCCAATCACTATTTTAACAGATAAACAAAGGAGCAACAAGAAAGATAAATAACTCACCTGAAATAGTCCAACTAGAGTTGACCAGATCACGCGCCAGAATATGGCTACAGGTATCGTATTTGAATTCGGTGCCATCAAAAGTGGTAAAAGATTTACCGCTAATCTCGCATGAGTCATCCTTATTGGGTCGCAAGACGCAGTTATATTTCTGACAATCACCCTGCTTAGCGCTGGACAAATCTACCTCAATGTCATAGTTATTGGGACACTTAGGCTCGACACACACCACCGACTCATTAGTGTTCACCACTTTACTCGGTATGGGTATGCAAGTGAATTCATGGCATTCTTCCTCTTGTACCATTTCATGCTCCTGACTAGGCATGGGCATGAACTCCTTAGTTGAGGTGATAATCTTGGTTTTTGTCACCTTCTTGCCATCGCTGACCAAAGTGAACTTTTTGGTATAGCTATTGGGAAGAAACAAATCAGGTGTCATAAAAGGCAAGATAGGTGGAGGGAGAAAAAAGAACTTCATCACATACGTAGATGTAAACATCTTGGACATCTTTCTGGACTTCTTCTCGATTATCTTGATTTTCATATTTGGCGGACACACAGGCTCCGGACAGGTTATAATCTCAGCTGTAAGATTAGAAAATTTTTTTTCAAAAATTACTTAAGATTGTTAAAAAAAAACAAACTCACTCTCATTCTTTTGCTTAATCTGCTCTGGAACAACCTCAAATTTATCTTTGCACGTATCATCTTCATCATCGGCACAATCCTGGACACCATTGCACCACAAAACTTCGGGTATGCAATCACCGCTAGATTTGCAGAGCTTCTGTTGCTTGGGACAGGGCTCACACTTGCAGTAACAGCCCGCGCTCGTAATTGGACGCAAGCCATCTTCACATGAGGGACATTTTTTGGGCTTGCAGTTGGCATGACCGCCAAGCACACAGACGCATTCTTCACAGATCTTGTTCTCAAACTTAGAGCCAATAGGATAGCTGAAAAGGCGTTGGAAATAGGTTGAAATGGTGTCACTTTTTTTGTGGATTTCATCCTACGTTATATAGTTTTCCACACAGGGACACAGATTGCCTTGCACGCACGTAGAGCCGTCCCAGGAGAGTCCATTATTGCAGCGACATTCTTCTGCATTGGCATTTGTGTCAACAACACCATCACAAACGAGACATTTCGGCTTATCGGTTTTCTCAAGCGGCACTACTTTTTCCTCAACTTCCACTGTAAGATCAATTTTTAGGGAGAATCTTTTTATAATAAAAATCTTTTTAACTTACAATACGGTTCAAAGCAGCCAACGGGCTCAATACGCATATTAATATTCTTCTCCCATTGAGTGGGCTTGATCTTTAGATATTGCGTCAAGATGGGGGTCCTAAAGGAATTGGTTACCTCAGCATCGGCATCGTTGTTGCCGGGGAAGACTTGGACCTCACCATTTGGCTGGAGCACATTATTCCAAATTAACTTATTTTTGGAAAATTGCACCTTATAGCCGGTTACCCAACCTTCTGGACCACCCTTGGTAATAACTCCTGAAATATTACGCGGTTCCAGGAAATCAAACTGGGCGAATAGAAGGCATTAATTTTAATACAGTTTTATTTTTAAGTGCTATCACGCCTACCTCCACAAATTCATTGGGCGTATTCACAAGTGGCCTCCAGCCTACTGGCGAGGACAGTTTCAACAGATCGAGCAAACGTGGTTTCTTTGCTGGCTTGGGCAGTTTCCAGATGCTGCTCGCTTTTACTTGGTTGGGGCTCAGCTTGTTGTTCTCCACGCCCATTTTATCAGTGCACTGGGACTCACCTTCAAATTTCGCTGATTTTTCTGTTGTGGTTCGTGTGGTTGTTATTTCCTAAGAACGATAATAATGTCAAAACTAGAACTATTCAAGGACCCAAATTAAGCTCACCAGCTCTTGAATGTACTTCTCCGTAGTTGTGGGGATTACATGTCTATCACAGCCCAGCACATCTGCACGCATAGCAATCGAACCATGCCATTTGAGCGGATAAATGCGCACCGACTTGGCCTCAATGGGTATCTTGAACAGACTCTGTATGGATTCGCGTGAGTCTAATGGTCCATTGAACAATTGCGGCATCTCCGTTTCATCAACGAGATAGTGATAGCCCTCACCATCGTGACTGTAGAGAATCTTTAAAAAAAAAACGATTAAGCTCACTCCTTAATTATACTCAAACATCCAACTTACCTTGAATAACGTTACATAATTGTCATGCGATGGACTGCCTGCCATAATGACTCCAAATAACGGTTCTGGTTCAGCAAAAGATATCTGCAGATACTGCATCTGATCATTGATGCTAGGTGACCAGCTGCCCGTCTGTTCTTTGGTGTCATTATAAAGACGTGCCTTCTGGGGTGAGTAGGCTTCACCCAGTTGAGAACTGGCACTGAATGCGGAATCAGCTAAAGGTTCAACACCCTGTACCATTGGCACCAGTCTATGATAATTCGAAAAAAGAAACTAAGAGTGAAAAAAGGAATCAATATCTTTTAAAAAGAGTAAGTTTACCTCTCGGGGTTGCAGTGCAGTGGCGGTGTTGTGGAGACTGGGAATACTTCTGTGATATGCTTTGAATCATCTGGTACAGTTGTCAACAGTGGAGCTACGAACATAAATAAATTCAATGTAAGTTTTAAAAAGGAAATAAAAAAAGAACTGTTATTAAAAAATAAATTAATTACAAAAGCAAACTCGTGTTTTCATTTTCACAAGGCTACTTTGATAAGCAATATTGGTGCTTTTGGAATCCAAAAACCCATGCCAATTCCCATGTTCAGGAGATGCCAATGCTCCACTCACAACGATTGACTGTTTGGTGCGGATTGTGGTCGGAGGCGTCATAGGGACGTACTTTTCCGAAAATAATGACTACAGAACCATTACAGTCAATGCAGTGCACTACAGGGACAAGATAAACACTTTTTCTGCTCAGAGATGGAGTTTATGGTTACAGATGACCTCTACTTTTAACAGGATGTTGATACGTGTCATACAAGTTGCGAAACAATTGAGTTATTGCACATGCAGTTCCCTGATCGAGGTATTTCGCATTTTGGAGGCACCAAGATCATATGTTTTAATATCCGTTAGACTTTTTCTCCTTTGGGGTTTTATTGAGAGTCTAACGCGAATCATACGCAAATACTTCAATTCTCAAAACGAACATTGATGTCGGTATCGCCGAAATAGAGCGCCAGTTATGCGAAAGAGTGTGGAAAGAAACTTATAACTCTTGTTGATACCCCCGTCAAAAAGCTTAACAACAAATGAGGGTTTAAAGAGCTTATACAGAGGTTTCGCTGTTGGAGAGAGGTAGCATCATCATCGTGTACTGTCTCTCATCTATCGAACGATACCACTCTTTATATCAGACAGATTTCTGAGTCAGCTTACATTGTCAGCCAGTTCTATCACGAACGAGTCTATCAGTTCTTTCACCTGTTCTGGATATGACAAAATAAGACAAAATATGGGAAATATCGATCCGAAATTTTCTGTTCATTTGTGGATAGCATAATATAAGAATCTATCTTGGTGTTTAACGTATTCACCTGCCATGTGGGCTTAATACTAAGTGCCCTTTGGCAAGGAGTTGAGGTTCATGGAATTGTCACCCAGAAAATGAGTTTTCAGATTGTTATCACTACATATAACTCCCTTCAAACTGTTATCAGGATATTGGTCGTTCAAGTAATCCAACTTCCTTCAAACCACTTCCTTCGCGTCACTTCCATAACTCCAGATGTAACTAAAGCCCCATTATAGCAGTTTCAATACCGGACACACACCTTACTTTGTAAGTAATAAATATACATATGTTTGACTAAATAAATGGACTGTATGGATTGTTTCCAGTATTGGAACACAACAGTACCAATTATGCATGGTTAGTGTTATCACCATCCGCATTCATCGGTATAAATCGAGACCCATCTGAAATTTCTGACAATTTATGGGCATTGCCACCGGATTGTAATCAAGCGCAACTCTGCGTTGGCTACAGCCAGCACGATACTTCCCGAATATCCAGCTCACAATAGTCACACCCCAGCTAAAGATTTCACAATGAATAACCCGATCAACATCACCGAACTATCAGCAAGTATCCTTTGAATATATACTCTTAACTGTGGCATTTTGTCGCTAAATTGTCCTTGACTAGGCAAAATAAACAATCACCTCCTTAGCATAACCAGTATAACATACTGATTATATTACTCCTCCTCCGTAACGTATCTTCATTAGAATAACTTAATCTGAAGACTAAGATGCGAAGAATTATAAAAAAGTTTTGAAAAACCTGAGTCTCTATCCATATTTGTCCTCTTGTTTTGGAAGCTTATCGTTTTGCTCAGATGTTAAACAATTTATATGTTTCTAATTTTTCCAACACACCATTTTATTCTCCTGTCCTGTGGGCAAGCATTTAACGAATAAGTTTTATAAAATACATTATCTCCAGTATCAAATACTTTAAAAATACAAGATTAAACAGCTGGGACTTCTAAGACCCTGGGGCTAATTGAAGATCTAAACCTTATTTATTCGCTATATTTTTAATTTCAGAAACTTACGTGCTTTCGTTGTTTCCTCCAGTTTATTTGGCATGCATGTGTAAGCGTTGTCTATGCACTGGCACACCTCCCATTCGCCCAGCACTGGCATATGTGGCTGTACATACTTCTCGCTCTTGTCCATGCAGGGGCATTCATCTGATTCGACGCAAGTGTTCTCATCACGCCAGAATTTTCCCTGCTTAGCGCAATCCGTCCAATTGGCATCAACACAGCCGGGTTTGCAGTGTTCACCCTGCTGGCAGAGCCCACGTTTCTTAAGAATCTAGAAGAATAGAAAAATTGTTATATTTCTAAAGCTGCTATATTTTTGAAACATTCAACTTACCATTCCGTAGTAATGACACGTATGCTCGCACTGATTCGCACAATCATTCATCACCTGACCATCTGGACACTCTTTCAGTTTTTCTGGTAGGCCGGGAGTAGTGGGGTTGCCACATGACGGCTTCATTTGCTGTACCGTTGCAATGTGATCGCAAACATTTACCGTTGGATTAAACATCATATATTCGCCGCAAGTCTTCTCCACATAAGCCCATTCGCCTTCATTATTTTTGGGTTGGCAGTGCAAGAATTTATGACAATCGCCGGGGAATTCTTTGTATTCAGCCATGACGCCATCGCAAGTTTTACCAATCAGTGGTTTCTCTGTGGGTGGCATTGTGGTCTCTTCGACATTATCGCATTGACAGAAGACGCGTATTTCATAGTCGTGACACTGACCCACACAGCCAAGACCATGCTCCAAATTACAGGATACATTTTCATCCAAATGGTCGGGCGATTCGTGCGTGCCTACAACGCGGCATTCAATTTTCTTCATATATTTTTTGATGCACGTACCATAGATGCTTTCCAGACGATCGTAACGTGGCAACTTTTCCTCGTCATTGAGACGCAAGATGCTTGTGCCTGTATCGCTGTCCTTATCGCTCCAACGTGTCCAGCCACGCACGCATTTGGGTTGATCTTCGGTACCCAAAGGTTGCTGTGTTGTGCCTTCGACAAGCTTGGCCGGCTTTTCGGTTGTTATCTCCTCAACGCACTTAACGCCACTGCATACCTCCTTCTTCTTTGAACAGCGGCAGGTGGAACAGGCATCGCTGAATGTGACATCACCTTCATAATAGGTGATACCATCCTTAAGCATGCATACGGGCTTGCATTCGGATTTTGGTACACATTCCTTGAAAGTGTCGTTGAGATAAATCATGCCGGCATCACATGGCTTAATGTTGCAGCCCTCCAGACAGTTTTCCTTGTTGCACATGCGTTCGGTTAGGCCCTGATCGAGGAAGTTATCGCAAGTTTCGACAGCACAGGCAGGTGTACAAGACTTGTACTCAGCACAGTGTGGATCACATTGCATGGCTGTGGAGGGAAGTTAAATTAGGAACTTAAATATAGGAAATTCAAGAAGACATATAAAATACAACTTTATCCCGCTTTAATTGAAGCTCAGTAAGCCCCGCGTCCGGAGGGGCTCATTAACTCTTTATATCCTACGTTTAAAGTCTGGGTGCAGGCATTTTTTTTTATAACTACCCTCAGACACCTACATCTTTGACAAAGAAACAAGCTTTTCATCCCAATTAGTAGTTAGGTTAGTAACCCGTCTCAATTTGGTTATCGCACATTGAATCCTATTGTGAGATCATATAATCTCATATAACCTGGTGTTATATATCTCAGGCTTTGTTATACTTTCATGAATCTATGAATTTTATTTGAATCTATTCCCGAAAGTAATTGTAGAAGAGATGCTTTACGTTTTCTTCCTCTCCAACGTTTTTATAGTTACTGCACTTATCGTTAGCTTTGAAACCTTAACAAAGGGCATGTGCCCCTATCAAAGAGTGACCCTTAAACAATCTTACCAAAACAGTGAGGTCCGACTGTCTAAGTCACATCATCTGAAATATATTTTATGGATCGAGGAAAATTTTTAACTGGCTACTAGTTCGGAGCGGTGATGGACTTAACTTCTAGTAACTTGCTACGAAGTTAAACCAAAGACTTAAAAACTGATAACACGGGCAGTTGGTGGCCCCTTACTTAGGTTGGGCTGACTAATTAGGATGCCCTTCGGGGAGAATCATGATAATTGTGGTTTACTATCCATATCGCGGGTAGAGCTATCTTACTCGGTGCGAAGGTGCATTCTCAACTCGGGACCTGTACGGGGGCCTCGTACCCTTTATTACGGAAGAGGCGTTAGATAGGCCTTCACCCAAACTAAGGGTTGCGACATGTCATCACAACATAGAGCTAATTTGGTACCTTTGAATATTCAAAGTGGCGCCAAGGTTTTTGTTCCGTGATTGGAGCACCATAGCATTAAACCGTCAAAGCAGGTATATACGTTAAACGCATTCGGATTTTCTGCCTGAGTCCCAATAAGAAGTGGTGCACCTGAAGAGGGTCAAATTTACTATAGACACTCCCATAAAAATACTATTATTTCTAGGGACAAGAATAAATGCCAAATATTTCGAGTTAAGAGAAAAGGTAAGATCTGGAGAACAGCCAACAGTGAGTTACTTCTACAAAAATTCATGCCAACCGTTAAACACGGTGGAGGCTCAGTGATGGTTAAGAGTATATCAGCTGCTGGAACTGGAAATCTGGTTATTATTGAGTCGACGATGAGTATCCGAGACAGCTTTCAAATTGGAGAAAAAAATTTATTCGACTGTGTGCAAAAGCTTGTTGTTACAACTCCTTCCCAAATAGACTTTCCACAGGGTCACAACTCACAGTTTTTAATACTAATAGTAAAGGAAGGACTTATATTCTCAAACAGCGAAATTCACCACATATCTAATCTACCGATCTTAGCCCCATCGTAGTCTTGTGAGAAATTTCGAACAGAAATATACCTAAAAGCACGTTATGGACTAAATTCTCTGCAATAAATTTGTCTCTCTGCAATTAGACCCATAATTTCCTAAGTATTTTGAAGTCGAGTCATCGAGCCATTTTTGAAACGTATGGTTTCAGGTGATGAAAACTGAATCACATACGATAATGTTGTTCGAAAACACGCTTGGTCGAAAAAATATGAAACTCCAAGGACGGTGTCATAGGCGGAATAGAAGCGAAGAAGATATTGCTGTTTGTTTGGTGGGACTACAAGGGTGTATCATCCATTATCAGCTACTATCCCCTGGTCAAACGATGGATTCAAATCGTTAAGAATCCAAGAACGATGTCAAAGCCGGAATTGCCGACAAATAAGGTGATGCTGTATGTTTGGTGGGTCAAACGATAGATTCAAGTCTCAGATGTCGGCAATTTATGCGGTTGAAGCCAGAAATTGAAAATAAGAGGCCGCAATAGATCAACAGGAATGGTGTTGGAAAGGAAAAAGTTTCATTATGACAACACTAGGTAAAACATATATATATTGACCCGGTAGAAGGTACGTACCCTCCCGATAAAAAGTCCGATTTCAATATCGAAAAATGTAAATTTTTCGAAGAATTAGCGAAGAAATCTATCGTATTCGAACTCGTTCAAGATACGATAACGATCCGTTTAGCGTTCTTAACGGAGAGTTCGTAAGCGAGTGATGATTTTGTATCGAAAAATAAACGGAAAAATTATCGTATTTTTAATCTTATACGAATCGAAAACGATATATTTTTCGCTGTAGTATTTACTCGAAAACGAGTGTTCGTTTATGCTTCGAAAAAGTAGCCATTTACGATGTCGTCAGCGATAAATTTTATATAAAATTATCGAAGGTATTATTGTTTTTCTACTCTTATATGTATCAACGACGGCGAGTGTTCGTTTATGTTCTGAAAAAGAAGCAACTCGCAATCCTGAAAATGTTCATCCTCTGCTGAGCATTCTTCTGTGCGCTCCATTCAATCTGCCGTAATCGCGCTGCTGCAGTCTGGATTGTACACTTCCATTGCACTCTCCAAAGAGCAGTCTGGGTTGTGCATTTCCACCGCAGGCTCCAAACAGCTTTCGAAATCAGAAGCTGCTCTTGAAACAGTTTCTCTACTTATAAGAGTTTTGAGCGCCTGCTTGCATTTAGCTCTAATATAATACCGCTGCATTTTTTATTTATCGGCTGTTTTCTTTTCTGTTTTCTTTTCAGCAATTAAATTCCTTTTTTAGGTTTACTTTTCTTGACTTACAAACTTTTCCATTCTAAGCAAACAAATTTAACTTTTTTTTCATTTAAGACTTCTTCTTAACCACACTTTTTGATTTAATGCAAACGTCATTATTTTTCTTTCTTCACGATACGGGGTTGCCATGAGTTCTCAAAAATCATTACAAAAAGTGTGATTTATGTAGGGCGACGGCAACTCTGAATGCAAATTTGTATATTCTTCGTAAATTGTGCGCCATATCGACAAAAATACGAAATTTACATTCGATAAAAGTTCGTTAGAGACGAACATTCGTTTTTAGAGAAATATGTGCCGGGTGGGTAGTCCTGACATTGCACCGTCAGATTATTATTCGTTCTGAGCTCTCCAACACTCTCTTGCTGGGAACAATTTGCCTGAAAAGACGACTGCAAAAAGCACCTGAGTCAGTTTTTCAAAGATAATATCCCGGAATTCTAGCCGAAAAATGGCAGAAGGTAGTTGAAAAAAATAGGCAATATTTGAATAAAAAAATTTGAATTTTGAAGAAAAAAAATTATACTTTAACTAAAAAACCCCGAATACTTTTTCCCCACCCATATTATTTCAACTCTTTGAAACCACTTTTAACTTCAGATTCAAGGAAGTCAGAGAGTCTTATTACAAAGACAGAACATGTTTATAGGCCTATGTAGTTAAACTTTTTAAATTTTAAAATCTTATTATATATTTAAAAAAAATGTTCCCTAACACCCCCAGTGCTATTCTATATCTTTTCACACAGTCATTTATTCATGGCACTTCAATTTTAATATCCGAAAATTTCTGCAAATATTTCAAATCGCAAATTATCAATTTACCTCTAAAGATTATTGCATTACAGTCAATTATAAAACTATGCACACTTAACTATTCAACTATGGGTGTGTGTGTAGTGCTGACATAATATCAAGTCACGAGAGCCAGCCAAAGTACACATGACCAAAGAATGCACAACTATAGAGTATGAATAATTTTAAGAATTAATTACAACCTTGGTAACATGTAGCACACTCAACTCCACCCCCCCCACGCTGTGCGACAAATGTGTTGCCATATTGCAAAATTTAACAACAACAGCAAAGCACAAGTGCACACTCTTAAATACCTGAGCTTAAAATCACGACGACAATGATTTCTCTAATGAATAATTGAAAACAATGATTTTCAACTTGAACCCACTCGAGCTCATCCCCAGTTTTTACTTACGACACAAATGCGGTGAACGCCATCTGATGGAAATGCCCTTCTGTGCACAGGAGTGTGCATAGGCAGCTATGGCAGTGCAGAGACACTCGCAATCGCCACCCTGATCACAAGCACAGCTATCGAATATGCAACGTTTCAAGTACTTCTCAACGGATACTTCAGCATGACATTCCTGTGTGAGATGATGGTGAAGAACATAAAGAAGAAGAGAAATGAATTTAGTTGTTACTGTTGCTGTTGTTGTTGTTGTTGTGCATTACCTGAAACAGTGCCGACTTTAGTACGCCGCACTTCAATTGCGCCCAAGTTTCGCGCTCCGGATGCTCTTTGCATGCATCGATGGGTTGTGTTGGTGCCGAACAGAACTGCTGCACCTTCCAGGCATGTCCGAATATTAACGGACTGGTCTCGAGACCTTGTGAAGGCGTCTGCATGTCATCCATGGCGTTGTCATTGTAATTGCCACAGAGACCGCTCACCTTGTTCTTCCATTCGTTGCCAAGCTTGACGTAGACACGTGTGCCTTCATCCCACTTAATTTGCAGCTTGAGTGGAATCACCTCGATGACTATGAAAACACCAGCTTTGTAGATGTGAAAAGCGCCATGCGCCTTTGCGTTGACAGTATCGCGCAGTCCTAGTAAGGATGCAAAGAAATTTAAGCACTTTTTAAACATAGCAAATTTTTCTTAAATACTAACTATTTATGGCAGTTTTAGTTGGATCCTGCAGATAGGATTGATCAGCTGTTAGCGTTATGGTATCCTCAACGCTGCCCGTTATGGCTATTTCCACCGACTTTGAGCAGGTTACACCCAAAGTGCCGCAGAGCACGTTTTGTATGGTGATGGCAAAACCATCGCCATTGTCAACCACGCCCTTGGAGAGCACATAGTCACAGGCGCCTTGGAAATCGAAATCATGTTTGTCGTAAGTAGTGAAATGCGAATCGCCCCAAACACTGCATGTGGACTCGCAACCATTCGAGGAGCACTTCCAGTTGCCCGATTGGCAAACGCTGCAAGAGAAATGTAAGAAATTTTTATGAAATTTCAAATCATCCAGGTAAAATATTTGATTTGCCACTTACCACTCATTGCACTCTTCCTTCATTTTTTCACCATCACTGTAGCTCTTGCCACCATGATGACACGAGCATTTCTCTGGCAAAACGCACGCTTTGCGTGAGGTATCGTAGACATAGCCACTCATGCAACTGCAGCCTGGTGCACACTCCTCAAGGTCTTCCACATAGTCGTGCATATTTTTGCAAGTCTTTGGCTCTTTGGGCACGCATTTGGAGAATTCGGCAAAGGGCTTGTTGGCACATTCCGCACGCAGCTCTGAAGATGGTGGATATTTTTCTTTATCGCCAGGTTCGGCATCTTCACACTCCCAAAGACCATCTGTGCAGGTGCTGTTGAAGTAAGAAATTCAAAGATGAACTATTTCACAAGTATTTGATTGAAATAAAGCTTCATCAGTTAGGTCTTAATTCGACTAAAGCGATTATTAGTTATGGACATGGCCTTTCAGTGGTTAAATGGGGCCCGGATCATGAAGATTTTAAGAGCATTCTTCATAAAAGCATCTAAAATATCATCAAAATGTTGTATTTTATCTTAGGTTATACGAGGTGTGTTCAAAAAGTAACGGGAATTTTTTAATTTCGCTGGCTGTATTAGTCCGATCAACATGATTTCACTTTTGTTATGTTCACAAGCATGTCTAAAAAGTATTTATGCACTTTTTGGTGTCTACTTTTTTCATTGGCTGAGGAAAGAATAAGACGTGGCTTGGTACTATTGACGATTTTTTCTTGCACCCATGAAATCTTGGTGAAGCTTCAACAGTTGTGGACAAAAACTTAATAAAATTCTAATTTAAAGGATGTACTTTGCCTGAAATGACAATCGGCTTTGTCATCGGATGGGTAGAACCAAAAAAAAAGACCTCCTATGACCTAGATTTATAACTGGGCCTACCTACCCTGTAGGAACAATACGACCAGTAAAGGATGATGACCAGCTCTCAAATCTCTTCGAATTTCCACAAACTTTTACCGCAAAGAGAGGTCAAAAAGCATGGTGGAGCAGGCCGCTTTGGGAGTCTAGGTAATCACTGTACCAATATTTGTTTTGTCGTCTTCAATAAAGACCCATTTAATAGTTTATTTATGTAAGTTTAGGAATGGACTTAAGCCCCTTTCACGACTTAAACCACCTATCACTTCAATTCAGACAAAGTAGATGCCTTTAAGTGGAAATTTCAGTTAAGGATTCATAAAGACATACTATGGAGTTAAATCTAGGGATTATGGTGGTGGATTAATAGTTTGACCAATAATGTCGGCTCATTTTCGATCCTATCCATACGTATTCTGAAGGTAATCATAATTCAACTGAAATCAGTTACATTAACTTACCACAAATCCAGGAACTTCTCGCCAGGACGCACTTCCTTGTAACCCGGCTTAAAGGCTACACCATCGAAGGTACAGGGACATTTCTTTTGCGGCACGCACTCATTCTTGTCATTCAAAAACTCGCCATGAGGACAGCGACAGCCTTCGACGCATTCCTTTTTGCAGATATTTTTAGAAGCCAAATCATCGCAGGAACGTTGGCAACTGTCACCACATTCATCATAGACCTGACCATCGGAGCACTTGACAGCTGTAAGAGGAGAAAGTCTTAAAGTTAAGACTCAAACTAAAAGTTTATTTAACACACCGCACTCCTTCACCGACAAACGCCAGCCCGTCTTAATGCCTTGCCGCATGCACTCTGTGCCGTAGGCGGACAGTATGGGACAGAAACATTTAGATGGTTCCTCTTTGCACGCGCACACATCATAGAGACAATCCTCATAATACTGTTCCGGCTCGACGGTCCAATGACAATCCTGGAAAATATCCTCCGTAATCCAAGCACAATGCTTTTCGGCCACCTCACGCATACCCGGATTAACGCTACATGGATGAGGACCCTCATTGCTCTCGGCCATGAAGTCACAAGTGTCCTTAGTGCGCCATTTATCGGCAAATGGCTCAACGGCACTCTCAACATCACCTTCTGGTGTCAGGAAATCATCCTGAGTGTTTGAGTTAAAGGTTCCGCAAAGACCGGCAGTCTTATCTCGAAAACTGGGTGGTGCATCGATGTAAACGCGTGAAACGCCATCCCACCAGACGCGTATACCATCGGGGAAATCAACAGTCATGAAGGTTGAACTGGCATGACGTACCAATACCTCACCTTGTCCCAGAATTTTAGGGAATGTCATGATTTCCTTGCCGTTGATATGCGTTGTGAGACCCTGACCAAGTTGAATGGTGGTGGACACACCATTACGCAGTACAAATCGCACTGTCACGGACTTGGTACATGACGGATTGTCTGAGCTGACGGCAAAATTCATATTCTCCGAGATTGTGCCAGAACAGGCAACATTTTCTGCCTCTACCGAAATGCTGGGTGTCTTTAAGAGATGATAGGAACACTTGCCCATGAAGTCGAAACGCTTGCCATCGAAAGTCTGGTAATGAGGATCACCAATAGCACCACAACGGGCGCCACACTGCTCATCGGTACACTTCCACTGGCCATTTTTGCAAGTACTGGTGGCAAAAAGGAATTGAGATTAAATGAGTTGGGGTATAAAAGGTTGGGGATTAAAGAGTACGGAGCAGAACCTACCAAGTGTTACATTGCTTTTTAATACTAGCATCTGGCTTAAACTCTTTTCCACGCATGGTACAAGGACAAAGTTCCTGTGTAATGCAAGCCTCTTTATACTGGACGGTGCCCTCAGGGCAGAAACAGCCCTCATTGCATTTACCTTTGGTGGGCATAACAGCCGAATCACAAGTGGGTTCTACATCGGGACCACAGGGCAGATAAACGCGACCATAACTGCAGCTAATTGCTGTAGAGAAGCAAGAACAATTGTAATACGCCCAAAACAACTCACCCTTACTTCTACTTACGACAAATCTCCAAATTGCGCCAGCCATGTTCCAACTTGAGACCCTTAAAAGAACACTCCTTGGCCAACATTGCCAGAGCATCGCAGTTACATGTTTCCGGTTGAGCGCGATTCGGACAGTTGCAGTAGTCATCGACACAGGTACGCAACAAAGCTTCAAAATTGAATGGCTTGATGCAATCGCCCAATTTTTCATTGGTCAACAAACGTTCGCAAATATCCATTGCCTTTTTGCGTTTAGCCGGTTCGCAACTCTCCGAGCCAAACTCCAACTCCGCACTATTCTCCATGACGCATAAGTCGGATGTATCATCAATGCGCCAAGCATCGGCAAAGGCCTTGACAGTTTCCAATACGGCACCACTTTTGGATGTTAGATCATTGTGATAGTCACCATCCAGAGAGCCACAAAGACCACCCACTTTGGACCATAGGCCAGGACCGGCATGAACGGCTATGTATTGATGTTTATCCCAATCCAGTTGAAGTCCTACTGACTCCAAATGTATCTGCAGATGTTGAGCTACGGGTAGAACTTTCATGCCCATAACTTGAACCGGAATAGGTAGATTTTTGGAGGGTGTCGAAAGACGTATGCTACCATCTAGAGGTAAGGGCGAAAGAGATTAATACACGACATTAACAACAAAGTTGAGAGTAGCTTCACAGTGACTTACTCAAGCTTTCTAAGGTGTAGAGAACAGACTGCCAGTAGATTTTCAAGGCATGAGCACAACCATAGCCAGAACCATAGGGGCAGGCCTTCAAGGTGATGTCGAAAGTGGCATCTTCCTTATCATTGATTAGCGTGTGTGAACAGGACAAAGGAGCTCTGAATTTTTAACGAGATTAGCATGTAAGAAATGTTTTTCGGTAGCACCTTAAGCACAAAACTTACTTGAACACCAGTCCATCGAAGGTCTTGACATTGATGCCACCCCAAGTTGTACAAATGGACGGTTTTGGTATTCTATCCAATATAACATTAATATCACCTGTATCGTAGAGCGAATAACTGTTGGGTGAAACCAAAGATTCTTCCGAAGAGAACCACTCCTAAAGAATAAGAGCGGTCAGTTTTCATGAAGACTGTTATCTATACCCAAAAAAAAGGACTTACGCTTCTCCGATCGTAATCCTTATATTTTGCTATGATATTCATAATCTTTTCGCGCTCAGTCAGAAATTCACGGCCATAACCTTTGCTGCCAATGCCCAAAACCATACCATCATATTGGGTTAAGTGAGATGTTTTGGCACCAGGTTTTATAGTGTAACCAGGAGCTAGAAGAAACGTAGTTTTAAGAGGATTTCTTAAACGTGAAATAGGAATTAAAATCTCTAAACTTACGATATTTGCACTGTGGCAATGGTAAAGGATAGAATTCTCCCGTTTCATAATGGCATTTATACTCTATAGCCAGCGAGCCCTCAACCTTTAGGCCAGGCACAAGGGGACAAGAAAGCATGCATTTTGCTTCCTCGTTATCGTAGGAGCATTTGTAGTTGCCATTGAAAGCAGTCTTTGTAACATTACAAGCAGCAACACCTGCGAAAATTTTAACTCTAATGAGATTATATTCAAAATAAAAACCTGAGCAGTTTTAAACTTACTATATTGACAATGATCGCCACGATACATTTTTGAACATTGACATACATTGAAAGAGATGCACTGACCACCATTTTCACAAGCTGGCTGACATATTGCTATTTGTTGGTGAGAGTTTAAAATTGAATAAGTTTCTTTTTCAAAATGAAAATATAAATCCTTCGTATGTACTTACGCCCGCAATCTGGAGGTTTTGTCATTCCCGATTTGGTATGTATCCATTGACCATCTTGACATTCAATATTCGTAATGGAACTGCCGTCGGGGAATTGAAAACCGCGCATGCACTCCGCATTGCAAATACTGGAAAATGGTTTATTGATTTTTTGTCATGTGTAAAATAAGTACAATGTATAAATTCAGATATTATTCAAAATTATCATAGACCACTACAGAGAAAATTAATTTCGAAATTTTCGTTACTTTTGGAACACACCTCGCATACTGTTTGAAGTATTAAATGCATATCAGTGCATACTGGAAAGAACCCGTTAAGGAGTTTGGACAAACTACAAGCTCGCTCTCAAAAGAATTCTCGTCTCAGTTTCGCTTCAGAAGCATTTGCGAGGCTTATACGACGGTACGCTTTCAAGGCCTTCATTAATTTGAAGCAAGTAACAAAAGTTCGCCCACAAAAATTTGAAACTTGACCAAAGGTTGGGATGCTTATTAAAGCGGTACAATACAGATAGAAAATATAAAATATCTCAAATTGCTATGATCACTTTCTTTCTGAAGGATGAGTGGAGGACGATCATAAAAACTAATTTAAATTGAAAGAAATTTCTGTATGAGTTGGTTTTCAAACCAAGGATCGCACGGTTCGTAAAATCGGTCAACGCCCACCAAAAATATACAGTTAAGAGCGAGCATGAAAACGCTTTTTTGATGATTTGCTCTTTGAACTCTACCACTTAAATGCTAAAATAGTTCACCTGGACCTTATCAGAAATCTTTTCAAAATTGAAGAAACGAAAAATAAAATTTCAGAAGCAACAACAGTTGACTTAGACAAATGTAACTGATTCTTAACCCGAAAAAAGCTTTTTAAAATATTAAAAATTAAAACAATATCTCTACAAATAGTGCCATGACCAAACACAGGCGGTCTGATGGACCCTGAACTCAATACAGATAATTCATCGAAGTACAATACATCTACACAACCCACAGAACACAGGATATGTTCTAGTATTTTTCATAATATATTGACGTCTTAACACAGACAAAACGCTTTTCAAATTACAAAATTTCAAGGTTTTCAGATGTTCCATAGATTGTCCAGTGGAACCTATTTGGCTGGTATTCATAGATACTTATCCAAGAAAGCCATGGCACTCAAAAAAGTTCAAATAATCCAACAAGTTTCATATATAATAGCAGTGGAATCTATTTACCTGAAAAGCATTCATTTTTATTCAAGGAGTGAACAAAACCCAGAAACAAAAAATCTAATAACCGAACTAGGTACATGCATAATGCCAGTGAAACCTATTTCACTGATATTCATAAATATTTGTCCAAGGACCCAAAAAAATTCTAATAATACAACTATTGTTATAGATAACCGCAAGGGATCCAATATTCCTAAAAATCATAGATTAGGAACCCACAAAACCAAAAAGGTTTCAATAACACAACTAGTTCCATAGTTTGTCTTGTGAAACCTATTTGACTGATACTCATATATTTTTGTCCAAGGAGGCCACAAAACTCAAAAGAATTCCAATAACCCAACTAGTTCTAGATATAGTCCCTGTGGAACCTATTTGACTAATATCCATAGATTTTTATCCAATGAGCCCATGGTGCTCAAAAACAGTACCAATAATCCAATTAGTTCAATAGATAATCGCAGTGGATAAACCAGAAAATCAGAAATTTTTATACAATGGGTTCCAAAGCCAAAAAGAAAAAGTTTAAGTAACCCAACTATTTCTATAGACTGTCCAGTGGAACCTTTTTGACATATATTCATCGTGACTCAAAAACCTTTCAATAATCCAACTAGTCTCATTGATTATCCCCTTGGAATCTATTTGACTAATATTCACAGGATTTTGTCCAAGGAGACCAAAAAACTTTAAAGAACTCCAATAACCCAACTAGTTCTAGATATAATCCCAGTGGAACCTATTTGACTGATATTCATAGATTTTTGTCCAATGAGCCCATTCTACTCAAAAGCAGTTCCAATAATCCAACTAGTTCCACAGATAATCGTTGTGGAACCTAATTACTAGAAAATCATAGATTCTTATCCAAGGAACCCACAAAACCAAAAAAAAAAAGTTTTAATCCAACTTTTTCCATGAACTGTCTAGTGGAACGTATTTGACTAATATTCATAGATTTTTATCCAAGGCGCCCATTTCACTCACGAAAGTTTTAAGAATCCAACTAGTTCTACAGATAGTTCCAGTGGAACCTATTTGACTCATATTCACAGAATTTTGTCCAAGAAGGCCACAAAATCCAAAACTATTCTAATAACCCAACTAGTTCTATATATTATCGCAGTGGAACCTATTTGACTGATATTCATAGGCTTTTGTCCAATGAGTCTATTCCAGTAATTCCACTAATCAAAAAAATTCCAGTAATCCTTCCAGTTACATCGATAATCCCAGTGTAACCTTTTTACCTATAAATCATAAATTTTTATCCAAGGAACACACCAAAACAAAAAAAGCTCCTATAACCCTACTAATTCCGTAGAATATCCAGTGGAATCTATTTGACTTATATTCATAGTTTCTTGTCTAAGGAGCCCATAATAATCAAAAAAGTTCCAATAATCTAACTAGTTCCATAGATAATCCCAGTTGAAACTATTTGACTGATATTCCAGTTACATATTTTTGTCCAAAGACCCCGCAAAACCCTACCAAATTCCAAAAACCCAACAAGTTCCCTATATAATCCCAGTGGAACCTATTTGACTGGTATACATAGATTTTTGTTCAAGGAGTGGATAACAAACGACCAAATATAAAAGTGAATAATCCAACTAGTTCTCAATATAGTCAAGTGGAACTTATTTGGTATTCATAGATTTTTCCAAGGACCCACAAAACCCCAAAAAAAAACCAAAAACTAACTATTGTAGTTTCAAATGTTCTCCCAGTGGAACCTATTTAACTGATAATCACCGATTTTTATTCAAGCTGTGAACAAAACCAATAAAGAATTAAACGAAAAATTCAACAAGTTCCCTATACAATCCCAGTGGAACCTATTTAACTGGTATTCGCAGATTTTTTCATCGAAGAAGCTTAATAAACCCAAAAGATCCAATAACCAACTAGTTCCATATATAATCCCAGTGGAACCTATTTCACTGATATTCATATCTAGACTTTTATCCAAAACGTCAATAGAACTCGAAAAAGGTTCAATGGCTCAACTTACTTCCTACAGCATTCAAGTAGAACCTATTTAACATAAAATCAAAGGTTTCTGTCCATGAAGTCCACACGAAATTTAAAAGTTGCAACTCAGCTAAGAGATAAATGTGTCTTTGCACTGACCAGCTTTCATTCTTGCTCTGTAAGGGTCTCGAACTGTCTCATGAGCATCAAAAGAATCATATCCGATGAAGAATCATCTTCATGAGCGCGTATGTTTGAGTAGATACACGGAATGAGATCTAATTTCTCAAAATCTCACCAAATTTGAACCAAGGATTTCAGGCAAAATACCTATTCAGTTAAGCCTACATTGGTTCGAATTGGTGTGATAGATTCGAGGAAAGGAAGTTGCAGTTAAGTGAAAATAGATGAGATGTTCCATGCGTGAGGACAATGGCCTGGCGTGATTCGAACCCAGGACCTCTGCGGTGGCAGTCGAGCATGCTTCCTATTCGACTACCGAGGCCCGGAAAAATGGTTTCTTTTTAAAATTGATGCGAAAAAATTAATAAAGGGTGTTTTTTAAAGTCTTTTTAAGCTAACTTCAGACATTTATGTACATCTGGCAAAATAATTGTCAGATTGTAAACTGTCAGTATAAGTTTACTCAGAAGGCTTTGCAATTATAACGTGATAGACATAGATAGGGTTAGCAGGGGGGTAGGGCACTTCCCCCTCCCCCCGCCTCCCCGTTGACTGGAAAAATTTTATATATACATATTTATTTCATATGTGTATATGTTACATTTTCACATCATCATTTTCATATGAGTGCACACCTTTGCCCTCCCCCTCTCCAAAAATTCCTGCGGACGCCTATGCATAGACGCTTTTGCAACGTTATCAAATTTTAGAAATTTTGTTCCAAAAATATTGTTCTGTGCATGAAACTTAAAGAGCACATGCATCATACTACACCTGACATAGTCGACTTTCGCTATTAGATCGCTATTTGCCGTATTCTTCACCGTTTTTACAAAACATTTTTTTTTTTTTTTTCATGATACACAGACACCGATTAGCATTTGAAGAGTGCGTATCAAAAAAAATACACGTATTTCATGCGTTCAGGAGAGCTAAAACCTTCTCTTGAGTTTAACGTAGCCACCTGCCTTATCGGCTTAATTATACGGAGACCCTTGGCAAGGAGTTGAGGTTCATGGCATTGATGCCCAGCAGATAGATCTTCCGAACGTTAATGCCATGCTAGCGTTCAGGAAAGAATAATCCTTAGTCTTTGTCTGTTCACTTTATGGAAAATTACACGCAAGCCTTCTTAGTTTGAAACCTTATTAGATCCAGCCCATGAAAGAATTGAGACCGAATAACCATCGTTTGCGTTGAAATTTCACTGAAGGTGCCCAAAATCAACTGGTATTGGATTCGCTGTTTTATTGAAAAATTTTCTTCAGAGATGAAACTCATTTGGGGCGAAAAAAGTCGTCATAAGTTTATCGAAAGGCCATTACACCCCGAAATATGTACAGTGGACCGTCTCGCTTTATAGGAAAAAAACAAAAAATATCGCCGCATTATTAAAATAAAGTTTTGAAAAAAAGTTTTTTTTTACCGAACGTAGGGGTCTCGTATCAACATATTTCTTTATAACTTCGGTATTTACTGTCCGATCTAAAAGACTAATATGTCTAGGTTTTTGTCTCAGAAAGGCCTATTTTTTGTTTCTAGGACTCATTGACCTCAGTTCACCCATTATAGTACTGACCCACCGGACCTCAGTTTCTACCACCTTAAAGTACCATTTGGATTTCAGAAATGAAAAACCCTTAAGATTATGGGTGACCCCTATATTCGGTAAAAATAAATTTTTTTGGTTAAACATTTCTTATTCTTTTTTCTTGCAAATATGATTCGGATAAGAACGTTTTCGGTGCATATTTTTATAAACAAAAAATTTTAAAATTTTCCCTACGTTTTGCAAAAAAATTTAAAAAAAAATTAAGAATATATCTAGTGGAAATAGCGAAAAATTTCTTTAGTAAAAGTTTAATAATTTTTTTCGGACTTTCCATTTCTGAAATCAAAATGGTACCTTAAGATGGTAGAAACTGAGGTCCGGCGGGTCAGAACTGAGGTCAATGAGTCCTAGAAACAAAAAGTAGGCCTCTCTGAGACAAAAACTTAAACATATCATTCTTTTAGATGGGACAGTAAATGCCGAAGTTATAAACAAATATATCGACGTTCGGTAAAAGAAAAAAAAAAATTCGATATTTTCTTTCAATAATGCTTTAGATTAGCTGGTGTGCGGCGAAATTTATTTTTTCGAGAAGGTACAGTTTGGTGCGCTGGTGGAAATTAGTGTGAGAGACAGGTTCTTTAAGTAACAGGCGTAGGATGTTCTAAGTGTGTTGAAAACTGTACAAGCATAAAGCTTGATTTTTTTCAGTACCATTAAGTCACTAAGCGATCTTCTCGAAAACCTTGCCTATCCACAAATACAACTGAAGTCCTTGTATTGATGCATTTCAAATTTAATTGATTGCAACTAAGGAAAGAAACATTAAAGTGTTGGATCATAGCTTTTTCGAGACTCGAACAGGGATCCCCTGGATGGCAGGCTAAGACGCTTCCACTTGAAGAAACATTAAAGTGTAGGGTAATAACCTTTCTGGAAGTCGAACCCGAATCCCCTGGATGGCAGGCAAAGACAATTCCACTTGAAGAAAAATTAAAGTGTAGAATCATAACAATTCTGGGAGTCGAACCTGAATCCCCTGAGTGACAGGCAAAGGCGCTTTCACTTGAAGAATCATTAAAGCGTAGGATCATAGCCTTTTCAAGACTCGAACCGGGATCTCCTGGGTGACAAACAAAGACGCTTCCACTTGAAGAAACATTAAAGTCTAGGGTAATAACCTTTCTGGAAGTCGAACCCGGATCCCCTGGATGGCAGGCAAAGACGCTTCCACTTAAAGAAACATTAAAGTGTAGGATAATAGCATTTTCGAGACTCGAACCAGGATCCCCTGGGTGGCAGGCAAAGAAGTTTCCACTTGAATAAATATTAAACCGTGGGATCATAGCTTTTTCGGAACTCGAACCAACCTAGATCTCTTGGGTGGGAGACAAAGACACTTTCACTCGAAGAAGCATTAAAGCGTAGGATCATTTCGAGACTCGAACCGGGATCCCCTGGATAAAAGGTAAAGACGCTACCACTTGCTAAACTTTCAAGTGAAAAAAATAATTTGGACAATCGAATTGTAGAAAACTTGAATAATTTTTGAAATAACAAAAATGGACTGAGTCCTCACAAGGAAAAGTTCCTTCGATTGAGAAATAGTTCCATTGAAATTGTGTTCATCAGTAGTTAGAAAATCATAACGGTGATTGTTGTGATTGAAAGTATTTTAATAAGCTTGCGATACTTACTTGTTTGAGCAGGAGACCTTGGAATTCTTTGGTATTGGCGGTTTTGAGGCGCATATTGATTTCTTATACTGGCACAAAGGACCGGAATAGTTTTCGGGACACTTACAAAAGCCAGCATCGATACAAATGCCGTTATTTTGACAATGCGGCAAGCAGCTAGCTGTAGGTAAAAATCAAATAACACATGGAGAATATAAGAACAACGCTAAACTGCCGCATAAATATAATTACCTTGGCAGGGTGGCACCGAAACATATTCCGAATCACGTATAATCCATTGACCACCTATGCAGACCATGCGCAACGAAGGTTTGCCATCGGGGAAAGTGTATTTGTTGGGACAGCTGATTTCGCACTGATCACCGCGACAACTGTGCTGCACATTCATGGGCAGCTGATAGCCGTTACATTTGCCAAAACTAGGCAGCATTTGGCGGGCATTCGCAAGAAAGTCCACAGTTTGTTGCTTGGGCTTACTGTGGGTAAAAATCGGCAAAAGTTGTGATAAAAATTAATTTTTATTCTTATTTCAGGTAACCCAAAGGTAAACGTATAACTTAAAATGTAACAAAAATTTACCCTTTAACAATTCCAAAAAAGTCAAAAGGCTTCGAAATTTCCACCTGTTGTTTATTTATATTGATATTGGCGCCGTAACTTTGTAGAATTAAAAAAATAAAAATTTTACAAAATAAGTATTTAATACAAAAAAGAGGCGCAAGAATTTACACACCCTCCATAATTGTCGTTTCTATTATAACCATAGCCGTTGCTGAAATATTAAAAAATTTTAAATTTATGCATTTCTTGATGAAATATATTTTTTAACATACGCTCGAGTGCCAGGGTAAGCCATTGGGGGGCCATAATTGCCAGTTTTTATACCAAAATTTATGCCACTACCAAATCCTCCAATTCCAGCACCAACTCCACCGCCATAAGTACTAATTAAGAAAAAAAAAAAAAATATATTTTAGCTCCACCCTAAAAATATGTTTTCTTGGCACGCCCTACCTTGGATAAGGTGGATGTGCTGGTTGTACGACCACATTTGCTTTAGTTTTTTTTCCAAATCCAAATATGTGACGTTCATCACGTTCCTTATCGTCAACTTCCTCTGCAGCATTATTGAGCGGACTAGAAAATGTTACATAATAAAAATGAAGATAAAAATGTCAAAAAAACAAAAAACACAATCTGTCATTATTAAATGTCAAATGCTATACGATTTTAGATTTGGAATTTAAGCTTTGTCTTTTGATTTTTGAAATTTCATTTTTGATTTTCGATTTCCTCTTTTAGAGGAATTTTAGATTTTAGATTTTAGATTTTAGTTTTTAGATTTTAGATTTTAGATTTTAGATTTTAGATTTTAGATTTTAGATTTTAGATTTTAGATTTTAGATTTTAGATTTTAGATTTTAGATTTTAGATTTAAGATTTTAGATTTTAGATTTTAGATTTTAGATTTTAGATTTTAGATTTTAGATTTTAGATTTTAGATTTTAGATTTTTGATTTTACTTATTAGATTTTAGATTTTAGTTTTTAGTTTATAAATTCTAGATTTTAGATTTTAGTGTTTAGATTTTAGATTTTTGTGTTTAGATTTTAGATTTTAGATTTTAGATTTTAGATTTTAGATTTTAGATTTTAGATTTTAGATTTTAGATTTTAGATTTTAGATTTTAGATTTTAGATTTTAGATTTTAGATTTTAGATTTTAGATTTTAGATTTTAGATTTTAGATTTTAGATTTTAGATTTTAGATTTTAGATTTTAGATTTTAGATTTTAGATTTTAGATTTTAGATTTTAGATTTTAGATTTTAGATTTTAGATTTTAGATTTTAGATTTTAGATTTTAGATTTTAGATTTTAGATTTTAGATTTTAGATTTTAGATTTTAGATTTAAGATTTTAGATTTTAGAGTTACTTATTAGACTTTAGAATTTAGTTTTTAGTTTATAAATTTTAGATTTTTGATTTTATATTTTAGATTTTGGACTTTAGATTTTAGGTTTTAGATTTTAAATTTTAGATTTTAGATTTTTGATTTTAGATTTTAGATTTTAGATTTTAGATTTTAGATTTTAGATTTTAGATTTTAGATTTTAGATTTTAGATTTTAGATTTTAGATTTTAGATTTTAGATTTTAGATTTTAGATTTTAGATTTTAGATTTTAGATTTTAGATTTTAGATTTTAGATTTTAGATTTTAGATTTTAGATTTTAGATTTTAGATTTTAGGTTTTAGATTTTAGACTTAACTTTTTAATTTAGATTTTAGTTTTAAGATTTTAGATTTAAGATTTTAGTTCAGATTTTAGTGTTCAGATTTTAGATTTTACTTATTAGACTTTATATTTTAGTTTATAAGTTTTAGATTTTAGATTTTAGATTTTAGATTTTAGATTTTAGATTTTAGATTTTAGATTTTAGATTTTAGATTTTAGATTTTACATTTTAGATTTTAGATTTTACATTTTAGATTTTAGATTTTAGATTTTAGATTTTAGATTTTAGATTTTAGATTTTAGATTTTAGATTTTAGATTTTAGATTTTAGATTTTAGATTTTAGATTTTAGATTTTAGATTTTAGATTTTAGATTTTAGATTTTAGATTTTAGATTTTAGATTTTAGATTTTAGATTTTAGATTTTAGATTTTAGATTTTAGATTTTAGATTTTAGATTTTAGATTTTAGATTTTAGATTTTAGATTTTAGATTTTAGATTTTAGATTTTAGATTTTAGATTTTAGATTTTAGATTTTAGATTTTAGATTTTAGATTTTAGATTTTAGATTTAAGATTTTAGATTTTAGCTTTTAGTTTTCAGATTTTAGTGTTTAGATTTTAAATTTTAGTTTTTAGTTTATAAATTTGAGATTTTAGATTTTAGGTTTCTGATTTGAGATTTTAAATTTAGATTTTAGATTTTAGTTTTCAGATTTAAGAGTTTAGATCTTCGATTTTAGATTTTAAAACTAAGATTTTAGATTTTAGATTTTAGATTTACGATTTTAGATTTTAGATTTTAGATTTTAGATTTTAGATTTTAGATTTTAGATTTTAGATTTTAGATTTTAGATTTTAGATTTTAGATTTTAGATTTTAGATTTTAGATTTTAGATTTTAGATTTTAGATTTTAGATTTTAGATTTTAGATTTTAGATTTTAGATTTAAGATTTTAGATTTTAGATTTTAGATTTTAGATTTTAGATTTTAGATTTTAGATTTTAGATTTTAGATTTTAGATTTTAGATTTTAGATTTTAGATTTTAGATTTTAGATTTTAGATTTTAGATTTTAGATTTTAGATTTTAGATTTTAGATTTTAGATTTTAGATTTTAGATTTTAGATTTTAGATTTTAAATTTTAGATTTTAGATTTTAGATTTTAGATTTTAGATTTTAGATTTTAGATTTTAGATTTTAGATTTTAGATTTTATATTTTAGATGTTAAGATGATTTACATCTATGATTTTGATGTTTAGATTTTAGATGTTATATTTTAGATTTTAGATTTTAGATTTTCGATTTTAGATTTTAGATTTTAGATTTTAGATTTTAGATTTTAGATTTTAGATTTTAGATTTTAGATTTTAGATTCTAGATTTTAGATTTTAGATATTAGATTTGAAAATTTAAATTTTAGATTTTACATTTTACATTTTAGATTTTAGTTTTCAGATTTTAGTGTTTAGATTTTAGATTTTACTTATTAGACTTTAGAGTTTAGTTTTTAGTTTATAAATTTTAGATTTTAGATTTTAGATTTTAGATTTTAGATTTTAGATTTTAGATTTTAGATTTTAGACTTTAGATTTTAGATTTTAGATTTTAGATTTTAGATTTAAGATTTTAGATTTTAGATTTTAGACTTTAGATTTTAGATTTTAGATTTTTGATTTAAGATTTTAGATTTTAGATTTTAGACTTTAGATTTTAGATTTTAGATTTTAGATTTTAGATTTTAGATTTTAGATTTTAGATTTTAGATTTTAGATTTTAGATTTTAGATTTTAGATTTTAGATTTTAGATTTTAGATTTTAGATTTTAGATTTTAGATTTTAGATTTTTGATTTTAGATTTAAGATTTTAGATTTTAGATGTTAGATTTTAGATTTTAGATTTTAGATTTTAGATTTTAGATTTTAGATTTTATATTTTAGATTTTATATTTTAGATTTTAGATCTTAGATTTTAGATTTTAGATTTTAGATTTTAGATTTTAGATTTTAGATTTTAGATTTTAGATTTTAGATTTTAGATTTTAGATTTTAGATTTTAGATTTTAGATTTCAGATTTTAGATTTTAGATTTTAGATTTTAGATTTTAGATTTTAGATTTTAGATTTTAGATTTTAGATTTTAGATTTTAGATTTTAGATTTTAGATTTTAGATTTTAGATTTTAGATTTTAGATTTTAGATTTTAGATTTTAGATTTTAGATTTTAGATTTTAGATTTTAGATTTTAGATTTTAGATTTTAGATTTTAGATTTAAGATTTTAGATTTTAGATTTTAAGTTTTAGATTTTAGATTTTAGATTTTACTTTTCAGATTTTTAGTGTTTAGATTTTAGATTTTATTTTTTAGATTTTATTTATTAAACTTTAGAGTTTAGTTTTTAGTTTATAAATTTTAGATTTTAGATTTTAAGGTGTAGATTTTAGATTTTAGATTTTAAATTTTAGATTTTAGATTTTAGATTTAAGATTTTAGATTTTAGATTTTAGATTTTAAATTTTAGATTTTAGATTTTAGATTTTAGATTTTAGATTTTAGATTTTAGATTTTAGATTTTAGATTTTAGATTTTAGATTTTAGATTTTAGATTTTAGATTTTAGATTTTAGATTTTAGATTTTAGATTTTAGATTTTAGATTTTAGATTTTAGATTTTAGATTTTAGATTTTAGATTTTAGATTTTAGATTTTAGATTTTAGATTTTAGATTTTAGATTTTAGATTTTAGATTTTAGATTTTAGATTTTAGATTTTAGATTTTAGATTTTAGATTTTAGATTTTAGATTTTAGATTTTAGATTTAGATTTTAGATTTTAGATTTTAGATTTTAGATTTTAGATTTTAGATTTTAGATTTTAGATTTTAGATTTTAGATTTTAGATTTTAGATTTTAGATTTTAGATTTTAGATTTTAGATTTTAGATTTTAGATTTTAGATTTTAGATTTTAGATTTTAGATTTTAGATTTTAGATTTTAGATTTTAGATTTTAGATTTTAGATTTTAGATTTTAGATTTTAGATTTTAGATTTTAGATTTTAGATTTTAGATTTTAGATTTTAGATTTTATATTTTAGATTTTCACACTCACTCTATGACATCGCTCTCAATATCAGCTTCCACAACACTTTTACACAGAAGTAGCAAAAAAGCTGCTGCTGTTACGAACACTAAACTTTTGGTCATTTCGACCAATTATCCGGTGACAAAAGTTCACTCAACCTCATACACAGTAAAATTTTTCTTAACAAGAAAAACAACAGCACATTAAATATGTCCGATATCCTTAAAGATAATCCTTGCGGACAATTAATCCAGCAGTATTGTAAGGATAATAAGTAGGTCCTTTAAAGTACAGCCTGTAGTGAACAAATTGAATATGCTTCTGTTATCCTTGTAATGTCCTCTTAAGTATCCTTTGGATTTCCTCAAACAATAGTCCTTTCTTGTTCTCAACACTTTGCTTAGCTCCTTTTATTCACTTGGATTTTTATCACTTTTCATTAAATCCAGAGCAAGATGAAGAATCACAAACGCGCCGCACCGAAAACGAAAACTATTGAGTATATTTCGTGGAACTCAGCCTTTTATAGCTTCAAAAGTATGGCCTCGTTGTCGTTTATCGCAAAATATTTTTATCGCAGGAATTTTTTTTCGCCTTTTCTTGGCTGCGAAATCCATCGTTATTCAAGATGCTAGACTAGTTTTTCTAAGCATGGCACTTTTATTTTTTATTAAAATTCGCAGTAAGCTGTGAATGTCAAATTCTTATCAATATCCCTGAGTTTGCAAATGTCGGTAGTTTTGTATGCTTAGAAGCTATCTTGACCATAACGGTCATTCTTATTTTTTTTTTTTTTTTTTTTTGCTGCATTTCTGATAAATGTGTTTCAAATCATATTTAAGAGTATTTTTTTTTTCTATGCTAATAGAATTGTAGAGCTTTGCGCTTTTTAGGGTTTTGCGGTGGTTATTTAGAGTTTTGCATCCGCGCATTTTGTGATAAATTAAAGTTTTTGAGTAAGTATTTGCTATTTTTAGCATATATGTTGATAAAATAGGTTTTATGTGCCATTATGTAAGTTAGTCTGCAATTTTCGAATTTCAAACATGCAGATTAGTTTTTTGTGTAATTATCCAAAAATTTGTAGTCGCAAGCTTTTTTTAGCATTTTTTTTTTTTTTAGTGTTTGTATTTCAATGTAATGCATTCAATTTTTTGATGATAAGAATACCAATAGACGAAGAACAGTATTAAAATATCAAACTTTTTCAAAAAATATTTTAATAATGTTCTAAATAAAATAAATTTCAACTTCAATACGAAATCTGTAATTCGAACGGCAAAGTCAGGCAGTTTCACTTTATTGGACATCAATTCACGAAGTCGTATTCAGAGAATGCGTACTGAGGAGAATATTGCTGCTGTATCGGGCAGTGTGAATGAAGATTGCGATAATTCAATTCATTGCCGTTCTCAACAATTTGGCTTGTGTTATTCGACCACTAAGGACCTCGGTATGAAACTATACAAAATACAGCTGGTGCAAGAACTGAAGCCGGGTGACTTACCACAACGTCGTTTGTTTGGTGAATGGGCCTTAGATAAGTTGGGGGAAGATCCACTTTTTTATCGAAAAATTGTCTTCAGTGACGAAGCTCATTTTTGGCTCAATGTGTACGTCAACAAACAGAGTTGCCGAAGTTGGTCTTAAGATCAGCCAGAGGCAGTTCAAGAGCTGCCAATGTACCCTGAAAATGCACTGTTTGGTGCGGTTTATGGGTCGTTGGTATCATTGAAACGTTATTTTTTAAAAATAATGAAAATCGCAACGTTACAGTCAATGGAGCTAGGTACCTTTCGATGATTACCGGCTTTGTTTTTGTCCAAAATGCAAGAATTGGACTTGATTGACATGTGGTTTCAACAAGACGGTGCCACATGCCACACGAAACGCGATACCACTGACCTATTGAGAGATGAATTTGGTGAGCAATTAATTTCACGTTTTATACCAGTCCAATGGCCGCCAAGATCATGAAAATTTTACCCCAGTAGACTATTTTTTGTGGAGCTACGTGAAGTGTCTCGTATACAGGGACAAACCAGCCACAATTGCCGCCTTGGAAGACAATTTGTGGAGGAAATATGAAAAGATATTTCTTTTTTTGTTTAATGAAAGGCTATATTGACAACACCAAATGGAGACATTTGATAACGGTTGTTGTAAATCATGCGCATCACATATATTTTTTATGATTGAATAAAATTTAAGATCATCAGCATATAGCAGGTAACTAGCATTTGAAAAACAGCTACCAATATCGGTGAATGAATTGCAAAGGACCAAGAATATTTCTTGGGCCATGAGGAACACCAGAAGACAGGCGCGGATCCAGGGGGGGTTTTGGGGGTTTAAACCCCCCCCCCCCCGAAATTCTAAAAGAACCTGTATTTAAATGTGATGTACTGATGTTTATTATGTGGGCCAAGAGTACCAAAAAGTAAAACATTGGTTTTTTATAATTTACTTTAAATATTCACACCCCTATGCTGTAAACGTTTGTTCTGTTTCTACACGTATTGCTAAAATACTGAATTCTGTTCCAATTTTTGTTTGTTTTTGCGATATCGCGCCTGTAGCTGTAAACAGTCACACATACAATCTTAACCTGAAATCACAAAAACACCGCATTTTTTGGATAAGATATATCCAAACACCGCACAGTTTTAATTTAAAAACCCACAGTTTCGATAGTATCGGAAGTGTAGACGTAAAATTCCTTTTTATACAGTAATGGAGAAAAACTCCGGTTTTTGTAGTTTTTATTTATTTTAATGTTGGTTTTATGTTGGCCTTTTAGATTTGTATTCGGGTCAAATAAATAAAGAAATAACTTTTATTATTATAATTATCTTCACCCCAGCGTCAGCTTGTGGTATTTAACACAAAAAAATAATCCTGAGCACCACACAATCATATGGAGTGAATATGGAGTGAAATGTGAATGGCTTTTTTTTTTGTAGCAAAGTTTTTTCCAATAAGTGGAATAATTTTTTCACATATTGCAGCAAATCACAAATTATAACCTTTTTTTGAAAAACCAGAGGCTCGAAATAAATTTTAGACTAACGGTTTCTTGAGCAAAGTTGAATTTACTCCGTAGAACATTATCCACGCCTACGATTTTTTGAAAAAAAAATTAACCCGCTCTAATGTATATAAAGGGTGGTTAATTTTAAGGGCCGATGTTGAATATAAACCACACCTGAGTTATAAAATTGTGGCATTTTTAATAAGTTTATTTATTTTATAATTCTTAAAAAACATATTTTTTAAGAATTATATTGTGAGCTTAATGCCAAATAATTCATGAAGCAACAGGTTGTTACAACAAAAAGTTCTTTGCAGAACTAAACCAAGCTGACCATGGACCACACCTAAATGTCAAGTTTTTTTCTGCATTTTATTTGACATTTCTCAATTTCAGACTAACTCAATTTGAACCGTTAAAGTTATTCAGGCTTATTATGAAAATGGGCTTTCAAATCAAAATGCATATAGAGCAATTCGTGATTTTTTCGGTCAATTTAATCGTCCAAATGTGCGTACAATCGGAAAAATCGTGCAAAAATTTGAACAAACCAGGTCTGTAGGAGATGTGAAAACACCAGTATATGCTCGTTCAGCTCGTACTGCAGAAAATATTGCTGCTGTTCGCGATAGTGTGGCTGCAGAGCCGTCCACCTCAACTCGTCGTCGTGCCCAACAATTGCACCTATCACGCTCGTCGCTGATGAACATTATGCATAAAGACTTGCATTTACACGGTCAGAATGGTGGCAAGAAATGGCAACAGTGGATGATAAATTTTCGAAGAAAATCATCTTCAGTGATGAGGCACATTTTCACCTCAGTGGATTCGTCAATAAGCAGAATTGCCGCATTTGGGCGAATGATAATCCAAGAGTGATTGTCGAAAAACAAATGCACCCACAAAGAGTGACTGTTTGGAGCGGTTTATGGGCTGGCGGCATCATCGGGCCTTTTTTTTTCTAAAATGAGGCCGGTCAGTCAGTTACTGTGAATGGCGTTCACTATCGTGAGATGATAACGAACTTTTTATGGTCCGAATTGGAAGATATGGGTGTGGACGATATGTGGTTTCAACAGGACGGTGCCACTTGCCACACAGCTAACGAAACAATGGCTCTTTTGCGCGACAAATTCAATGGCCGTGTTATCTCACGTGGTGGCGATGTCAATTGGCCGCCAATCATGTGATTTGACACCGTTGGACTTCTTTCTTTGGGGTTATTTGAAAGAAAAGGTGTACGTCGATAAGCTAGCAACAATTCAAGAGTTGAAGGATGAGATAATTCGGCACATTAACGGCATAGAACCTCACTTATGCCTCGGCGTCATCGAAAATTTGGACCATCGGATGGAGGTGTGCCGCCGGGGTCGCGGCGACCATTTAGCCGATATTTTGTTTCATGCATGATTGAACCATACCAATATTATCGTAATAAAAAGAAATGACAATAATTTCCTTAATAATTTGTGTTTTATTCAAAATCAACATCGGCCTTTAAAATTTAACTACCCTTTATATATATAACGTACATAAATATTTTTGAAACCCGCCCCGAAATATATTCCTGGAACCGCCCCTGCCAGAAGAAGCAACAATTCGGGTAAATCTTGCATTGGAAATTACGACTTAACTCTTTCTTTTAAATAAAACTTTATTTGTTTAAAAAAAAATGGGGAAAAATACCATATTTCATAGTTTTAAGTTCAAGATTTTATGGATCTAAGACTTACAGCCCTATTCTGCTTGTTAACTTAACTAGGAATTGTTAAGGAGCTCTTGTTAATGTTCTTGTTCTGTAATGTAAATGTTCGTATTCTGGCAAATCATTTACAATTTGAAAGCTCTCAAAAGCTATTGAAGTTCACCACGCATGGTGAAAATGTAAATGCTTTAGATATAAAGCGTCAGCTGTTTTTATATTGCTCTTTTCTTGCTTATTTTGATTGCTTATGTTTGTTTTTCTACAAGTAAGATGGAAAATGTTAAGAAATATATAATTAACTAATTGTCTTCAATTGTTTTAAGTTTCAAAATGAATTTTTTTAATAGCCAAGCAATTTTCGAGTGTTTTGCAGCCTTTAAAATTTATTTTTTCTTTGATATTCTTCAGTATCAATGCTAAAAAGAAGTAAAAAGAAAGAATTCATCCATTTTTTATTATTCATTCCATTTTATTTTATTTACACAGCATTTGTTTGCATAATAATGCATAATACTGAACTACCTTTCGTTGTTAAGTTGTTTTCTGTCATTGACAAAATAGTAAAGAAAGGAGCTTTCAAATTATCGCCAGAATACGAAACCTTAACAATTTGTTAATATTAACTATTTTGTTAATGTGGTGAGCTTAGTTAAGCTGCCAGAATAGGGCTGTTAGACTAGACTTAGACTAGACTTAGACTAGACTTAGACTAGACTTAGACTAGACTTGGACTAGACTTAGACTAGACTTCGACTAGACTTAGACTAGACTTAGACTAGGCTTAGACTAGACTTAGACTAGACTTAGACTAGACTTAGACTAGACTTAGACTAGACTTAGACTAGACTTAGACTAGACTTAGACTAGACTTAGACTAGACTTAGACTAGACTTAGACTAGACTTAGACTAGACTTAGACTTGACTTAGACTTAACTAATACTAGATTTAGACTAGACTAGAAAAAAGGTAACATGTCATCGAATTTTTACTTTTTGGAAACCTGCACGGTAATAAGTAACGTTGTGACGTCGAAAATTGGACTTCCAGAACGCATCGCATCCGAGTCATCCGCGGCGGACAGTGATGAGATTGGTACAAGTTAGACCAATTATTATAGATTGGAAAATAATTGCACAGGCCTGCAATGGCTTTCCCCTTTCATTTTTGATGATTGGTTTAGATCAGTGTCGGGCAAAACAATACATAAACATGCAAGCTTGTGTCTGTGTCCATGAGAGAGCGACAGCGCTGGTTTTATTTACACTGTAAATAAAATGCATTTTTTTATGTTTTATTTATATAATTGTAATTATTATGATTTATAATTATAATTATTATTATCATTTTTTATTATTTTAATTATTATTATTATCATTATTATAATTATTATTATCATTATTATTATCATTATCATTATTATTGTTATCATTATCATTATTATTATTATTATCATTATTATTATTATTATTATTATTTATCATTATTATTATTATTTATTATTTTATTATCATCATCATCATCATCATCATCATCATCATCATCATCATCATCATCATCATCATCATCATCATCATCATCATCATCATCATCATCATCATCATCATCATCATCATCATCATCATCATCATCATCATCATCATCATCATCATCATCATCATCATCATCATCATCATCATCATCATCATTATCATTATTATTATTATTATTATTATTATTATTATTATAATTATTATTATCATTATCATTATTATTATTATTATTATTATTATTATTATTTTTATAGTAACTTTTCAAATTCTATTATATCGTCTATATTTATGTTGCCTTCATAACTTTTAATGCGCAGTAAATCTGAGATATGTTCATCTGATAAACGGTTTCTAAATTTATGTTGGATAATTTTGAGGGTTGAAAATCCAACCTCGCAATCGTATGAGGAACTGAACATAGAATATATTTTGAAGATTTCATGTTTAATATTTGGATATGTTTCCTCTTACCTGTTTCCAAAAATGTTGACCCATTTCCAAGGGAAGGCTTATATCATTGCGCAGCATTGTTAGCTCTGCGTGTATTTCTGTTGGTTGGTCGTTAATTTTGCAAATTAAAGGATTATTATGCAATTCAATTGCGGTTTTAATTATCTGAAAATCTTGAAATCTTTTGTTATAATTTATTAATAACTCTTCAACAATCCTTGTATAGTCTATTAATTTATTAAAATTTAAATTATCTGACCATATTATCCTGGTTTTATCCAAATTGGACAGATCATTATTTTTTAATTGAATTATTAAAATATTTAGTTTGCGCTCAAAGTGTTCTACAATAGGCACTAGCTCAAAAATATTTCTGTTTTTACCCTGCAGTGACAGATTTAATTGATTTAATAAAAGAGTAAGGTCGCATAAAAAGGCTAAGTCTAATAAAAAGTCTTTATTCTTAAGATTTGAAATTAAATCATCCGATTTTGAAAAGAAATTTTGTTCCAAAAACAGTAAAACTTCATTCCTCAAACCAAAAAGGCGTTGCAAGCTCCTACCACGGCTAAGCCAACGAACCTCTGTGAACAAAATTAAATCACCAAACTCGGCATCAAGTTCATCGAGAAAATCTTTAAATTTTCTGTGCCGTAGTGCATTATGCCCCCCTCGAATTGCATTAATAATTTTGATGGCTATTTCCATTACATAGGAAAGGTTTAACTCTTTCGAAAAAAGCGACTGCTGATGGATAATGCAATGAAAAGCTGGAATTTTTATATTATTTTTCATTAACCAACCTATCAGCCCTTGGTTTTTTCCAGTCATCACTCTGGCTCCATCAGTACAAATCGCAGTCAACTTTTTTTTGTTAAAAAGTGAAAAAACATTTTGTTGTAGTATTTTAAAGAGGTTTTCGCCTGTAACATGCCCATGCATTGAAACAACGGAGAGTATTTCCTCTGTTGTTTGTAAGTTTTCATCAACTGACTTAACACATATGATTAATACGCTTAAGTTATTTATGTCCGTGCTCTCGTCAAGACATATAGAAAAAAATTTGCAGTTTAATAACCTTTGCTTAGTGGTAAAATATAAATATTTACAAATAACTTCCGTTCGGCGAGTTATTGTTCGTCTGGATAAACGTATTTGTTCTACAATTTGTTGCATTTCATTTCCTTGCTCCCCAAAAAAACTGAAAACAACCTGACTTAATTCTTTAAAAAACATACCATCTTCATACGGTCGGCATTTTTTTGCCAAGGCCAATGACACAGCATAGGATGCCTTTTTAAATTGTAATGAAGAAATATTATGATGAATATAAGAATTATTTATATTTTGATTAAAATCATCAGCAATAAACCTTAAAAAATATTTAGCTTTTAATTCGAAAAGCTTTAGTTTTCGTTCTTCTCCTAAAATTAAATTGAATTGTGCGTGACAAACCGAGAAATGCCTTTGCACATACATCAATACGGAACGAGAAACAGGCTCGTTCGCATATATGCGTTCGCATATAAGACATTGCGCTACAGCGTTTGTATTTTCTATAAAAAAGAAATCTAGCATCCATTTATCATTAAACATTTTTCTCTCTGTAGTTGCGAAGCGAGCAGAAGCGAGTTCTTGCCTTCTTGAATGCTTAACGTCAACTGACATGATTAGAATAGCAAAATTAAGCTCACAGCTTCTCATAAGCACGAACCAAAGTCATAACTCGGCTACTGTTCGTACGCCACACGAAATTTTTATTGTGTACATGTGAAAACATCGACGTCGGCAGCAAATCTAGCTCAATCACATGTGAATAGGTTTTTCAATTTTGCCCGACACTGGTTTAGATAGATTATAGGACGCTGATTACAAGAAAAATATTGAAAAAGTTCCATCACGTCAGATTTTAAAGTTATTTAGCATCGTTTTTGTTTTTGCAAAAATTTCCTAAAAACTACCTTTAACAACCACGTGTAACAACCAAAAACAGGAGCTGTTTTCAAAAAATTTTTGAGATATAAGAAGTTATTATTTTTATACCCCCACGTTTAAAAAACGTAAATGGGGGTATATTTATTTTATCACTCCGTTTGTAACGCCCATAAGAAGGCGTGGCAGCTATAGAAAAGTATATATATTCCTGATCAGCATCATTACCCGAGTCGATTTTGCCATGTCCGTCTGTCTGTCCGTCTGTCTGTCTGTGATCACGATTACAGCCGTAATTTTCAAGCTATCATCTCGAAATTCGATATTTAAGCTTTTATCTAAAAAATAAAGGTCAAGTTCGAAAATGAGCCAAATCGGATGAAAACCACACCTACCTCCCATACAAAGTGACTTTATCAAAATGGTAAAATCTCTTACAATTCCACAAAAATTAATATATGAACTTGAAACTTTGCATATGAGCTTTGATATTTAATATACACTCTGCCTATGAAGTTCAGCCAAATCGGATGAAAACCACGCCTACTTCTCATACAAAGTGACTTTAACAAAAAGGTAAAATCTCTTTAAATTCCACAAAAATTAATATATGGACTTAAAATTTTGCATATGAACTTTGATATATAGTATATACTCTGTGTATGAAATTCAACCAAATCGGATGAAAGCCACGCCCATCTCCCATACAAAGTGACAAATAAACATTTTATTGATGGCTTTGAATATTCTTTGGTTCGGCCGTGGGGGTATTTTAACTTCGGCTCAGTCGAAGATCATTTCTTTCTAGTTTTTTTTTAAATTTATATAGATTATAATCTATAGTTTGTATATATTATAAAAAACGGCAAATTTTTTGGTTTTTTTTTCATTTTGTAACACCGTGTTATTGTACATAAAAAATACTTTATAAAAATATATTTTTTTTTTAAATACAGTTCTGGCTTTTATATAGAGGGCGCTGAAAATGGCATTGAAAAAAAGACATACAAAACGGTTCGATGGATATGACCTCTCCCATGTATCGGAAACAAAAAAAAAATCAAATGACATTTTAAAGCATAGACCATATATTAAGCATCCCCCCTACGCAAGACCCCCGGGATTTTTTTTTTTTAATTATGGCGGAAGTTGAAGTAAAAAGTTAAAAAATAAGATACATTTTATATAAAAAAACAAAAAAAAATCGATACTTGAATTTAGGAGGGATGCTTAAAGGACAAAATAACGAACAAAATGCAAAAAAAATCATTGAAATTAAACCAATAGATTTCGAGTTATCTATCGAACCGTTTTAAAAAAACTAGTTTCGAGGAAATCGTGTTTAAAGTTTTTTATTTGTTGTATGGAGCTTAGACATAGGTTAACGAAAACCGTTATAACTTCTGTTTTGTTTTTTTAAATATTGATTTAAAAATGTGTATTTATATTTTTAAAACTACTAGAGTGGTCCCCGTCGAAATCGACTTTTCTTGTTTTAAATTAGATAAAGAAATGATATTAGCTAGAAAAATTATAGTAAAAGTTCTTAAACTTTTATCTAAGTTCTTAGATATATCCTTGCGTGTCATCTTGAGAGATGTACTGCAGCACCCACTTTGAAAATTTTTTACCACTCATTAACTCTTGTTTTCGATAGAGCTTGCTCACCGAAGACCTTCTGCAACATTTTCAACATTTCGGCAGTAGAGATTTCACTCCGCACACAAAATTTAATGGAACTGCGTTGTTGAATACTTTCAGACATAATAAAAAAACGAAAAATTCACTTCAAGCTATTTACAAAAGAAAGCGTATCTCAAATACTTATGACAAAAAAAAAAAAAAAAATTAAAAAAAGTTGAGCACCTTGGCCCTCCCAGAGCTTAAAGTAGACATAATAGTTATAAAAAATGTTAAATAAAAAAAAAATTGGAAAAACGAGATGACCCTTTTTTTCTTTTATTTCATATCTTTAAATAACGTTGTATAGCGCCAACATTTTAAAAGATACGTTATTGAACTAATTTTATTTTAAAAGAACAAACGTTAGACATGAAGTATTTCATGGTTTCAAGATTTTCAATTCTTTTCAAAAATATAATGAAGTATAACTAGAAAATTCATGAACAAAAATATCACTTTTTGGGCCAATTTTCAAGAATTTTTTTTTTTTTTTTTTAGAAAGCGGAGGTATGTAAAAAATTATACCTGAGATCAGTGGATATTTCTTTACAATTCTACATATTCAGAGTGTAAAAATTCGATTTCGAATTTCCACAACAAATTTCTGATACTTTCTCCACCATCCACCATCCAGATGTTAATTATTTCTTTATCAGCATGAAGTGTTTGATACTCCAGGTTTTAAAGTCATAACGCATGTGGAATCAAAAGAAGAACCTATTATCAACAACCCCAAAATTTCAACAAATAGCCATATTTTTCTATTTTCAGCCCCATTTAAATATCTTTTTCAAAATCATAAAGAGCTTATTTATTGAAATGCATGCTCTGGTAAGGATGTGACTGGTTTTTCTATAGAATACTTCTAATAAGCAACCTCAGTCTCACATGAGAACACCCACAATAAACATATCCTACGTGTGCAGAATATTACCAAGCATGGATGTGATGTAAAGCTACTTGAGAACATGTCAAAATCACATTAAAATGGAAATTTATATTTGATATTGGAAAATTATTTTTTTTTCTAGTTATGAAATTTCCATTTTAAAAATTTCTTAGAAAATATTATGACGTATCTTGTTGTTATTCCAAAGACACATGTAAAACAACAAAAAAAAAAGCGACAACTCCCAACGAATGTTGTAAGTGTAAAAAATGTTTTATGAATGAGTACCCGCAGCTAGTATTGAGGCAGGCGTACGCCTGGTAATCGGATGTCAAGTTATCGCTTACATGTGCTTTACACACAGACATACAGCGATATGTAAATAAATCTAGAACTAGAACAGTCGCCAAGCTACAATGAAAATGTAAACAAAACCAACCCTGAACTTGTAACGTCAAGTGCGCACAATTTGTAAGCACCATGTGTAAGTGACGATTAGATAAAAAGTACAAAAAAAAAAACATAAACAAAATGTAAAATCACTCAAGAAACGGATAAATTTTTAAATATTATGATTTATATTTAAAATTGACTTTAATTAAAATCATTATAATAAGAAGGTTTATCTACGCTCTCGAATTCGACTTGAATTTTGAAATGTCAGCGTATATCCTGTGGTTGACATTTGCCAGGATCAATGCATGTCTGCAGTAAGCAGTGATGATTAACTTTGTCATGCTTGAAAGCCACAATTTGCGCTACTTCATCTTCTTCATTTTCAATGGACAACTACCTCTATTTCCACTGCCGCTCCAGTCACTTTACGGTAGCTACTACCAACTAATGCTTTTTGTTTTGTCAAGGACAAAGGACTTTATTTATGAATTTCATAAATAATAACAAGAAGTACTTAAACAACAACAACAACAACAACAACAACTTCAACACAAAGAACTGACAAAATGTCTGCTCTGCGTATTTTGACTTTTGTTCAAGTTGACATTGACTTGAGTTACTTTTCATTTCAATAACGAAATTCAACTAAATTCAACAGAAACTCACACACACACACACTCACACAGACACTCTAAAATTACCCAAAAAATAAATACTTGTGAGTGGTGTAGAAAAAACTATAGAAGCGGAAGAGTCAGCCATAAAGCGCATAAAGCAGAGTTACTGCCATAAAACAGCAGTAGAAGCAACAGAAGTGCGAGCATTTAAACGAAGCAATGTCAGAAGAACTACTGACAAGGCTAGCAGTGTCAAAGGAAAAAAGTGGAAGAGTATAAAGCAGCAGCAAAATGTGGAAATGAATGAAAAGTGAGACACGTGGTTTACAGAGGAAGAATGAATAGTTCACTCTCCAACTCTGCACAAACGAAAGAAAACTGAAAACTTTTCATTTGTATTTTCCAATTTTTTGTGTGTTTTTTTTTTTTTTTTCTTTTTCAATTTTCATCCACTCTTCATTTCCATGTCGGCAAACAATGAACGCTGCACAGCTGAGTGACAGACAATGGCTTGCGATGTCAGCACATGCAGACAGCCCGAGTTAGCCCGATTCAGCGTTGTTGACTGGGTGCAACAGTTAATTAATAGCATCAGATTTAAGCTACATAGAAAGTTGTTAGATAGTTTATATGGATAAAGAGACAAGGATTTTAAAAAGAAATAAATTTTGGAGGGAAAACCAGGATTTTAGAAGAGAAAAATTTCAGAGAAAGTGAACGATTTTTTAAAAATGCAGACAAAAGCATACAATGAAAATAAGGCTTTGGACATAAAAATATAAAATATAATTAACTGTATATTAAAGAGACAATAAAAGTCTAGACGAAAGTGCAAAGCAGTAAGTAGAATGCTTAAAAAAATAGGCATTAGAACAAAATACTCACTGGTATGTGGACCCATATCTTAACTGACTATATCTTAAATACAATTTAGCTGCAAGACCTTCAACCTCTTCAATTCTCTATTACATTTAATTGAACATGGCCACTCAACTATTGATGACATCTACCTTACACAGTAAGCAGCCATTGGAGTAGGTCCTAACGACACACAAGAAAGTCGAGAACAAACGGAATTGAACAAAAATTCACTACCTTCGAACGAAACGAAAAGAAACAAAAGACAATGACATGACAATTTCATAAAAGTTGAAAAGGGAGTTTTTCAATTAGAGCGGCGTTGAATGGAATTGTTATTAAACTCACTAAATATAACTATGAAGCGAACTATAACTCTTTGAGAAAATGTGCAACGGTTAAACTACAAAAATATCAAAGGCCAGTAGAGGTCTCACTCCAAAAACAAACAAAAATAAAAAAAGAATGCATGACGTCATGAGACCACGGAGAAAGCCATTTCGAAATCGAAAATGGAACAAACGGTGAAAAAGTGCGTTTCAGTAAATGTTTTAAGGCAAGTTGAAAAAATGTGTACCTGTCACAAAAAGAAAAATAAAAATAAAAGCAAAAGAAATATCCAAGGCAAAAGTAAAAATAAAACAATATATAAAGTAAAAGTAAAACAAGAGGAAAAGCAAAATTAGAAACAAAAGCAAAATCAAAATCAAAAGCAAAAGTAATAGCAAAATCAAAATCAAAATCAAACTCAAAATCAAAATCAAAATCAAAATCAAAATCAAAATCAAAATCAAAATCAAAATCAAAATCAAAATCAAAATCAAAATCAAAATCGAAATCAAAATCAAAATCAAAATCAAAATCAAAATCAAAATCAAAATCAAAATCAAAATCAAAATCAAAATCAAAATCAAAATCAAAATCATAATCAAAATCAAAATCCAAATCAAAAGCAAAATCAAAACCAAAATCAAAATCAAAATTAAAATCTAAATTAAAAACAAAAGCAAAAGCAAAATCAAAAGCAAAATCAAAAGCCAAATCAAACTCAGAATCAAAAGCAAAATCAAAATCAAAAGCAAAAGCAAAAGTAATAGCAAAATCAAAATCTAAATCAAACTCAAACTCAAACTCAAAATCAAAATCAAAATCAAAATCAAAATCAAAATCAAAATCAAAATCAAAATCAAAATCAAAATCAAAATCAAAATAAAAATCAAAATCAAAATCAAAATCAGAATCAAAATCAAAATCCAAATCAAAAGTAAAATCAAAACCAAAATCAAAATCAAAATCAAAAGCAAAATCAAAATCAAAATTAGAAACAAAAGCAAAATCAAAATTAGAAACAAAATCAAAATCAAAAGTAAAATCAAAAACAAAGTTAAAAACAAAGTTAAAAACAATAGTGAAAGTAAAAGCAAAACATAAGCAAAATCAAAAGTAAAAGCAAAATCAAAATCAAAATCAAAATCAAAATCAAACTCAAACTCAAAATCAAAATCAAAATCAAAATCAAAATCAAAATCAAAATCAAAATCAAAATCAAAATCAAAATCAAAATCAAAATCAAAATCAAAATCAAAATCAAAATCAAAATCAAAATCAAAATCAAAATCAAAATCAAAATCAAAATCAAAATCAAAATCAAAATAAAATCAAAATCAAAATCAAAATCATAATCAAAATCAAAATCCAAATCAAAAGCAAAATCAAAACCAAAATCAAAATCAAAATCAAAATCAAAATTAAAATCAAAATCAAAATTAAAATCTAAATTAAAAACAAAAGCAAAAGCAAAATCAGAAGCAAAATCAAAAGCCAAATCAAACTCAGAAACAAAAGCAAAAGCAAAACTAAAAGCAAAAGCAGAAGCAGAATTAAAATCAAAAGTAGAAGTAAAATCAAAAGCAAAAGTAAAATCATAGCAAAAGCAAAGGCAAAAGCAAGATCAGAAGCAAAAGGAAAAGCAAAAACAGACATAATTAAAACGCAGACAAAAATTGCAAACGTAAAATCAAAGGTAGAAGTAAAATCAAAAGCAATGGCAAAACCAAAATCAGAAGCAAAAGCAAAAGCAAAAGTAAAAGAAAGAATAAAAGCAAAATAAAACGCAGAAACAAAAGCGAAAACTAAAGAAAAAGCAAAAGTAAAAGCAAAACCAGAAGCAGAGTAAAATCAGAATCAAAAGCAAAAGCAAAAGTAGAAGCAAAAGGAAAAACAAAAGAAAACTCAAAATCAAAAGCAAAAGCAGAATCAGAAGCAACAGAAAAATCAAAAGCAAAATCAAACGCAAAAGCAAAGACAAAAGCAAACGGAAAAGCAAAAACGAAAGTAAAAGCAAAAGCCAAAAAAAAAAAAAAAAACAAACAAAAAGTAAAAGCAAAAAGGAAAATACAATAAGAACTAGAACAACGAGTTGAAACAGTTATAATAAGGATTAAGACAAGGATATTGTTGACAAGGGTTGAGCAAGGAATCGGACAAGGCTTTGGGCAAGGATTATTACAAGGTTAAGGACAAGTATTTTGATAATGATTAGGTCTTACATAATGAATTGGACGCCGATAACGACAACGAATGACTTGGTTGATTTTTGGGACAAGGATTACAGCAAGGATTTTTTTTTTAGGATTAAAATAGATTAGTACACTAAGGGAAATAACGCATATTAGCATTATCCACGCCTGAGTATAAATTTTATTCAAATATTTACGTAGATAAATCAAATGTTTTCCTTACAACTCGTTTTTTTCCCGTATTTGAATTTTATTTATACCACACAATAAACAGCAGTAACAGCATCGCACTTTGTTCCTGAGTTTATTTCTTGCATTTGCAGTTCTTACAGTTCTCATTTAGTTATTGTTCCAAGAGTAATATGTTATGCATGTTTGGCAAAGAAATTAAATGATGTAGGGTGGAGTGGCAACTCGATGTTTTCAAGAATATCTTGGACCGGTTGTCATTTACCTGCATAATTTGCTTCTGCCTAAACATATTTTGTACATTACTTTTTCGTTCTGTAATTTATACTATTTTTTTTTTTTTTTTTTTTTTACAATCGAGTTTAGCTACTACAGCTTTTTCGCACATTCTCATCATTAACACATTTAAAGTCACAATCCAAATATCTTTGAAATTTTCAACGATATTAATACAAGTGGCTCAAAATAAGCTTATGTGAGAAAAATTTACCCACCAAAATATGGTTGGGCTCAAGGACAACACAAGACATCACGACTAACCATGCAAAAACATAACCATGCAATTACACAATAGTTTTTAATCTACTCTTGAGTTGACCCTTAGACAAGTTAACATCAAAAAAGCTACAATTGTTAACTAATTTACTCATACGGTTTAAAGGAGCAGTTAACATATAATTTGTTCTACTAAATGGTAAGTAAATTAAATTGTTAGCATTTCTACTGCTTCTACGATTAGAATTAAAATTTATAAGAGAAAGAAGTTCTGGAGAATCGAATACACCGGTGATGAGTTGGTGCAAATAGACGATATCTGCAGACTTCCTTCGCTCACTCAATGATTGCATTTTTAGAAGTTTCAAGCGATCCTCATAAGGAGGAAGGTTTAAAATGTCAAATCCACTTAAGCCTCTTAGGACAAACCGAACAAAGCATTTTTGGATTCTCTCTATTCGATCAACATGCACATTGTAACTTGGAGACCAAACTTGACTTGCGTACTCCAAGTGAGGACGCACTATTGCATAATACAGCGTTGTAGTCGTAATCATGCTATTGAATTCTTTGGCCCAGCGTTTAATAAATCCAAGCATAGAAGATGCTTTTTTACAAATGTTATCAATATGAATGTTAAAGGAAAGCTTAGAATCCATACATATTCCCAGATCTTTAACGACATCCACACGACATAAAGCAGTATCTTTTATCTTATAATCAAAAACTAAATCATTCCTTTTTCGCGAAAAGGTCATAGTTTGGCATTTATCTGGATTAAGAAACATATTTTTGACAGTTGGTGCACTAATATTGCACTAATATATCAAAAATAGTATAAATTAGAGAACGAAAAAAGTGAAGCGATAATAAATTATACAGGCAATGGCATTTGATGAACACAATATGAAGAAAATACCATAAAACCATTAATAACATTTTCAATTTAAATATGTTTTTTTTAATTCAATATTTTTATTCAAATTTTCTTTAAATGCGATAGTTTATTTTCAAATAGTAAATATTTGAAAGGTATTTTAAAAAAATTCTTGCATAATTTTAATATATTTTTTATTAATTCTGTTTAAATATTTAAATATTTAATTAAATTAAAAAAGTATTCAAATAAATTTTAAATATTTACGTAGTCGATTTATTCAAATGCGTTATTGGTGCAAAAATGACTCGCTTTTTGAATAAATTAAAAAAGTTTTTGGATAAATTTAATATTTTTTTCCCTTAGTGTACAAATAAGTATTGGAACAAGGATTACTAGAAGTATTTTAGCAAGGATAAGGACATGAATTTAATAAAAAATTCGTGGCTCTAGCGTTTTTATACACCCGAGCAAGCCGCTCAGGTCTTGAAAATCCTGGTAACATAGATACAAACTTCAGAGTGGCAAAACTGTTTCGAAAATTGGATGCAACAAATGCAAAAGTGTATTGATGATTTTAACCGCCATCTTAATTATTAATTTGCGGAAGCAATAGTTTAAGGATTTTCAGAGCCCCATATACGGCAATTTAGCTTATTTACATATCCACCTAGAGTGAAAAAAGTCTCATTGTTGAAGAAAATTTGCTTGGAAAAATCTGCATTTAACAAAAATCAACATTTGACAGCTGCCAAATGCCAGGGCTGCACTTTTTGAAACCTGAAATGGCTAAACCTTTACAATAGTAAAATAATTCTTTCGACTAATTTAGCTGTAATTTATTTTGACTGATCAAAGGTTATAATTTCTAACATTTTTGGCTTAAAATGCCTCTCGAAATGAAACTTTTTTGGGCGTAAATGATACTTTTTTGGAAGTCAAATCTTTAAAAATGAAATGTTGGTTGTATCCTTTTTTTTTTCTTAATAACTTTCTAACATTTTCTTGAGCTTTGAGACCAGTGATGCACAGCGTTGGCAGAACATCCATTACAAGCGCAACTTTTTTGTTTTAGTATGTGTGTGCGAGCAGAATACTCAAAAAAGAATACTTTTGCAAATACTTTAACACTCATTGAGTAAAATGATAGCATAAAGTGTTTTTGATAGATAGATTGAGGCTCGTAATAAGGGTTTAAATAAAATAAATAAATAAATTGCCAAAAAGGTCGAAACATATTTAATTCATTCATATATTGCGTCTGTACAGCATTTAACAAAATAATTTGCGCATGAGACCCTCACTTCATGAAATGCAAACGCAAACTGATTCTCTGCTAGCGTCGTATAAGTTCGGTACCTTCGCACACACGACTTGTATCTGAAAGCCGAGCGGCTCCGTAAGCATCTCGTGTGCATCACTGTTTTAGACTTATATATCGCCATATTGTTTAAAAAATGTTATTCTAGGGAATTGAACTCGTGTCCTCTGTGATACAGGTCTATTACTTGAAATTCAACCTTTTACTTTTCAAATGTAAAGTTTTAAAAATTAGATTTCAACTTTTTACACTTCAAATTCAAATTTTTAATATTCAAATTCAGCAATTTTTATAGTGTTTTGATCCTTATAAAGTTGCATTTGAAACGAAAAGTGGAATTTGAAGTTACTTACTTACTTATCTCGCTCTTACAACCATTGGTTGGTCTTGGTCTCGTATAAGGAATTGCCATTTCTGTATTGCGCTTGCTGGCGCCATTTAGAAACATCAAGCGTGGTCAGGTTATCCAACACCTGATCCTTCCAACGAAGATGTGGGCGTCCTCTTCTGCGTTGACCACCACCGGGCACCGAATCAAACTTTTTTCGTTAGAGCGTCGTTTTCCATTCGCTCAACATGACCTAGCTAGCGGAGCCAATCGATTCTAATGCACTTGACTATGTCAATGTCAACGTACAGCTCATACAGCTCGTGGTTCCATCGAATTCGGTAATCGCCATTGACGCAGATTGGACCGAAGATTTCACGAAGAATCTTTCTCTCGAAACTCGTTGAAAAGAGTTTATGCTGGACCCAGGTAGACGAAGTCATTAACAATCTCAAAGGAGATGTTGTCAGCGGTGACGTGGTTTCCAAGACGATGGGACTGTTTATTTGTTGACACTAGGTATTTCGTCTTATCTGCATTCACTGCAAGACCCATTCGACTCGACTCTTTCGCTAATCTGGAGAATGCTGCACTGACTTCGTGCGTATTATGGCCAATAATGTCGATACCATCATTTGCAGGAATACGTAATTCAGACATGATGGAGTATAGATGATTCCATTTCTGACTATCGAAGGCGGCTTTGTAATCGAGAAAAAGATGGTGTGTATCGATATGTTTTTCTAGGATCTTCTCCAAGTTTTGTCTGCGACAAGAAAATTATCTGAGGGTTTATTGGCACCACGGATCGTGAGTACATCTAAAACACTGGAAGAGTGTCTTCCTTCAATCAATCGCTTCTTTTAATCTGGAGACAGCCAAGTGGCTTTATGAATATTGAGATGCTTGAATCTAGTGCTACTAACGACCATGCGGCAAAATCAATCAGCCTCATTCCATTATTGGAGATATTGTCACGGAGGCTGAAGTTTCCAACTGGACCAAAGGTATTTTCATTTCCCATCTTGGCGTTGAAGTTACTAAGCACGATTTTGATGTCGTGGCGGGGGCTACGCTCATAAGCCTTTTCAAGGCGCTCATAGAAGCTATCTTTGATCACATCGTCTTTGTCTTCTGTCGGAGCGTGCGCACATATCAGGCTTATATTGAAATTTGAAGTTAAAAATCTGTAAAAGTCCGCTTGTACTACCACCCGGCCATTTTATTTCTTAAAATCAATTTGCATAACATGGTTTATCGCCCATTTCACATTGATATGAAACCTCCGATATGGCTCTAATTTTTTTTTTCTTGGTTTGGTTTATTATTTAGAAAACTAAATCCGAATTTACAAATTTTTAGAATTATTTTTCGCGGCCAAAATAGGGTCTTTTTTGAGGCAAACTAGCTTAGTCAATTTAAATCCGATTATTGTGAATAGAGTGTCATTGGAAAGAATACTTTGTCTATAGCACACCTTCATTTCATATCGTTGGAAAAGTAATGGAACGTAAAAAAATTAAAATAATGTAAATGACAAAAAAATATATATCGCCTGTTGCTGACCGGCATGGTATTAAACTTTGAAATCAAGAATGGGTCAACGTAACACGATTTTCTTAAAAGTCTTATATTTTTTACATAAAATAAATATCCATTCCTAAACAACCCTGCATTTGTGATTCAGAGACTTCTGTTAAGTGTTCTTGACATGCCATCAACTGACTTTAATGGCAACAGCATTTTTAATTAACTGGAAAATTTTGTCATGCAAAGAACTGTTTACATGCATACTTTAAAAATATTTTTAAAATTTATAAAGAAATAAATAGAAAAATTGCAGCAATCACTGCTAAGTTGCTGCAAAAAAAACAACAAAAAAAAAAGAAACTCTCACACGCACGCACTAAGAACACTTACTCAGGTCCTGCAACCTCTGCTCTGATGCATGCCTTCGCTATCATGCTCTTTACGCAAGGCGTAAAGTTTGCATCATTTCCCTTTTTCAAAAATGCTGACAGTGTTCACGCTAATAAATCCTTTTTATGCTGCTGCAGCTTATGCAGCGTCAAACTTAAAGCAACTTAAGTGCTGAGCGGAAGTGCAAGTTAGTGAGCAACTGGCAACCGCAACAAAACTAACGCCAACAAAAATAACAGCAACAACAACAATAACAACAACAACAACACTAACATTAACAACACTAGCAACTCACTGCAACTAGCTGCTTCAAACACCAGCAATATCAAAACACTACGCAAGAGAAGACGCATAAATTTCACGCGTTTTCGCCGCCGCCCACTAAACAAGGACACGCTGAAAATGCAAGGATGCATGCAGTATGAGCAAATTAGTATTCATGCCTGAAGTGTCGTTTCTCTCGCAAACTTTTCGAGATTGATATGAATCCTTTCTATCAACTACTCTCCTCGAGCTTCACCTTCTCCACCGCCTTCTCCTCCACTTCAAACTAACCGACTCCCTCTCCTCTTTCTTGGCGACTCAATGAACTTTCACAAGCAAGCCGCTGCATTGCAAATGAAGCGTACGCGCGACATGTACGCTGCATATACAACAAGCTGATGTTGCTGCTTGAGCTTGAACAGCAACAACACCAACAACTTTTTAGCATTGCCAGTGTAAATCCTTAATTATGACACTATTTTCCATATTAGTGTTGGTTTGCTTTCTTTTTTTCTCTCTCAAAATATTTAGCAGCAAAACAACCAAAACGAACGCATGGATGAAGTTTTTCAAAAACTTTATCATTTCATTTGAAAACTTTTCAAAATTCTCGAGTAGTTGCAAGCGATAAAGGGGGTAGGTGGGTCGAAATTTTCAGACAGTGTGACAGAATTATGAGCTGCTACTGGAAATTCGTGCGTGTGGGAAAAAAATTAAGTTGATTTTATTGCGGGTGCTTAGTTAAAATTTCATATGAACATAGATACTTATATGAAATATTTATTATGTGTCGCTCATACGCCATGAGTTTCTTAAATTTATTTCTTTTAAGTTGAAAACAACGGGGTGATTTGATAGTAAAAGTTAACACAACTAACACATTTATGTACATAAAAGCTTGTAAGTGATATTAACAGTACCTACTTATTTTTAAGTAAAAATGAAAGGTATTTTAAATATAACCCCAAAAATTTGGTAATCTGTCAGTTACACTTTCCGATGTTGAAACTGCTAATGCTTACTTGAAAAACTCAATTAATTGGGATATTGTTGGTCTGAGTTCTACGAAATAAAAACCGAAGTACATGATTATCAGATAAGTAACCACTGTATGCTGCAACTTAATATCGAACAGCAAAAAACTATCAAATGAATTAGTTCTATTCCAGCTAGATCAGTTGCAAAAATTGACTACAAAATGTTGTTAGACTCTTTGAGCTGTGGGGACAAGTTTTCCTGGAATCAGATCCATCTTTAGCTTTTCTTACTTTTCTAAATATTTTAAAAATTTATATCAAAACCTGTACATCAACTCAGACAAATTGCGCGGCCAAATTAAGAAGACTTAAGTCTTGGATAGAAAAAGACTTGCTAAAATTAATAAAAAAGAAAAATGAATTATGTTGAAAGTACTGAAGAAACCCCCACAAAGCTAATTTAAAAAAAGAATTTCCAAGTTTAACTCATGGTGGGATAACAGAGGTAGACGCATTTCGGACTGCACTCTCTTTCTCAAAGCCAAAATTATCTTTCAATAGTAATTTGAAAATGAAAAAAAAAAATGAGTTAGCTGTGCCGTACACACCCGTAGGTTTTGACGTGACGAAGTTTCTTGCTGTTGTTGTTAATGTTTTTGTTCTTGTTAATGTTGATGTTGGTGTTGATGTTGATGTTGATGTTGATGTTGATGTTGATGTTGATGTTGATGTTGATGTTGATGTTGATGTTGATGTTGATGTTGATGTTGATGTTGATGTTGATGTTGATGTTGATGTTGATGTTGATGTTGATGTTGATGTTGATGTTGATGTTGATGTTGGTGTTGGTGTTGATGTTGATGTTGATGTTGATGTTGTTGATGTGGATGTTGATGTTGATGTTGATGTTGATGTTGATGTTGATGTTGATGTTGATGTTGATGTTGATGTTGATGTTGATGTTGATGTTGATGTTGATGTTGATGTTGATGTTGATGTTGATGTTGATGTTGATGTTGATGTTGATGTTGATGTTGATGTTGATGTTGATGTTGATGTTGATGTTGATCTTGATGTTGATGTTGATGTTGATGTTGATGTTGATGTTGATGTTGATGTTGATGTTGATGTTGATGTTGATGTTGATGTTGATGTTGATGTTGATGTTGGTGTTGGTGTTGATGTTGATGTTGATGTTGGTGTTGTTGATGTGGATGTTGATGTTGATGTTGATGTTGATGTTGATGTTGATGTTGATGTTGATGTTGATGTTGATGTTGATGTTGGTGTTGATGTTGATGTTGATGTTGATGTTTTTGTTGATGTTGATGTTGATGTTGATGTTGATGTTGATGTTAATGTTGATGTTGATGTTGATGTTGATGTTGATGTTGATGTTGATGTTGATGTTGATGTTGATGTTGATGTTGATGTTGATGTTGATGTTGATGTTGATGTTGATGTTGATGTTGATGTTGATGTTGATGTTGATGTTGATGTTGATGTTGATGTTGATGTTGATGTTGATGTTGATGTTGATGTTGATGTTGATGTTGATGTTGATGTTGATGTTGATGTTGATGTTGATGTTGATGTTGATGTTGATGTTGATGTTGATGTTGATGTTGATGTTGATGTTGATGTTGATGTTGATGTTGATGTTGATGTTGATGTTGATGTTGATGTTGATGTTGATGTTGATGTTGATGTTGATGTTGATGTTGATGTTGATGTTGATGTTGATGTTGATGTTGATGTTGATGTTGATGTTGATGTTGATGTTGATGTCGATGTTGATGTTGATGTTGATGTTGATGTTGATGTTGATGTTGATGTTGATGTTGATGTTGATGTTGATGTTGATGTTGATGTTGATGTTAATGGTTATGTTTATGTTGATGTTGATGTTGATATTGATGTTTATGTTAATATTGATATTGATGTTGATGTTGATGTCGATGATGATGTTGATGTTAATGTTGATGTTGATGTTGATGTTAATGGTTATGTTGATGTTGATATTGATGTTGATGTTAATGGTTATGTTGATGTTGATGTTGATGATGGTGTTGGTGTTGGTGTTGGTGTTGGTGTTGGTGTTGGTGTTAGTGTTGGTGTTAGTGTTAGTGTTGGTGTTGGTGTTGGTGTTGGTGTTGGTGTTGGTGTTGGTGTTGGTGTTGGTGTTGCTGTTGGTGTTGGTGTGGGTGTTGGTGTTGGTGTTGGTGTTGGTGTTGGTGTTGTTGTTGGTGTTGGTGTTTGTGCTGGTGTCTGTGTTGGTGTTGGTGTTGGTGTTGGTGTGTGTGTTGGTGTTGGTGTTGGTGTTGGTGTTGGTAGTGGTTTTGAGTTGTTGTTGGATTTAAAGTTGGTGCTTTTCGTTTAGCTTTTTTTTTGCTTCCCAATTGGTTGTGCTCTAATTTCAATTAATCCAGCAAAAGTGATGCATATGCGTCACATTAGGCGGTTCGCTGGGGGTTTTTGACACGCCGTCAAATTTTTTTTTTATTTTTGCCATATGCCCGAAGACCTCACCTTTGTTTTCGTTCCTTTAAATTTACCGTTGCACCAGTAGTCACAGAGTTAAAAATCCATGCAACGTTTTTTTCATGGCTTTAGCATTTTTACTACATTATGTGATTGCATCCCTGAAATCATGACAACAAAATTTTTTTTGTAATTTAGTTGTGAAGCGTAATAACACATCCCTGCTGTCGTAAAACAAAATTTACTGTAGCACTCCTCCTGAGTGAGTAATAATTCCATGCAACGATATTACATTTCTGTTACATAAGCTGCTATATTCATGACCTGACGACGCCGGAATTTTTTTTTTATTTTTGTCGTAAAGCCATGTATAAAAACTTTATTTTCCTTTTCAAACTTTTATCGTAGGTTATATACTCATTGAGTAAAAATTCAATGCAACGCCCTTGCATGAATGTTGCGTTATCGATCTTTGAGCGGCTCTCTCAGCGTCCCCATGATGTCAGAAATTTTTTGTCTAATTTTGTTGTGAGGGCTTCCAGTAGGCCTTTATTGGCGTATCGTATTTTTAATCCTAGCACTAATACTCAGCGAGTAATAATTTCATGTAACAAATTTTCAGTTGCGTTGCTTACGCAGCTCCCACAACGTCCCTATGCCGTATTTAATTTTTTTTTTGTTTTTGTAATATAGTCAAAGAATTAACCTTTATGGTCATACTAGCTTTTTAATCATAGCTCTTATACCCAGCGAGTAACAATTCAATGAAACGCAGATGAATTTTTAAAAAATACATTTTTCAACTTTTTTGGAAACTAGAGCAGTACAACGTAACTTCGTCACGTCAAAAAAATTAAAAAAATAATCGTTTTCAGATTTTCTACGGGCAGTCAATTTCATTTTTACAGTTGCGGCAGTCTGCCTCTCTGAAATGCTTCTACCTTGTTTTCATTGTACCATGGTTTAACTCGAGAAGTTAAAAAACATGTCAATAAAAGCAAAGATGACTATTATTCCAACAAACTGTAAAAATGCAAAGGTAATGTCAAAAATGAATGGAAGGTAGTAAATGACATATTAAGTAAAGAGCCAAGCAATGATACCATTGCAGAAATCGAGATTGATAATATTTCGGTTACTAATCCTGCGGATATTGGTTCTCTTTCAGTTAGCAATTCTATGTCTACCAACTGCCACTGTAATATGTACAATTCGTTGATTGCAGAAATCTTCCAGCCTAATACCTTTGTTTTTTTTTCTAACTTCGTCTTTTGAAATCTACAAATATATCATGCACTTGAACAATAAAAATTCGTGTACTTCTGATGGAATTACAAATATTCTGTTAAAGCGTATTGCATTTTACATTGCCGACGTGATAAGTTACTTATTTAACGAAAGTGTGAAATGTGGAATTTTTCCTACAATTTTAAAATCTGCAGAGGTTACACCAATTTTTAAAAAGGGAAATCGAAAATCATTAAGTCAATACTGACCAATTTATTTACTACTATCGTTATCTAAGCTATTTGAGAAAATTATTAAGGACCGTGTCCTAATGTTTCTGACAAAAACTAATTTCCTTAGTGAGAAACAATATGGGTTCCGCGAAGGTAAATCCACTGAGGATGCACTATTAAAAGTTTGTAGCGAGATCTTTGCTGACTCTAACAACAATAAATTACAGCTAGCTTTATTCATTGATATGACCAAAGCGTTTGATTTGGTAAATCATAGTATCCTCTTGGATAAGATGTATAAAGCTGGTTTTAGAGGTAGTATTTATGACTGGTTTAAATCCTATCTGACAGGCTTCAAAAAGACTTCAAAAAGTAAAAAATTGGAGGTGGTTTTAGCGTTGAACTAGAAAAAAGCGTAGGTGTACCGCAGGATTCTGTCTTAGGCCCACTACTTTTTCTTATTTACGCTAATTCGATTTTTAATCAAAATTTTAGTAGCTCTGTCACTGCCTTCGCAGATGCTATGACGTTTACATACTCAAATAATACTATTTTTGAATCGCAAGTAAATTTGCAGAAAGATCTTCATATTTTGAGACAATGGTTTTCTAAAAACGAACTAATAATAAGTGAAAAAACAAAGCTGATGTGTTTCTACAAAATTCAGAGCGCTTCGACTGCAATGTTTTTTACCACTCTAATTTTTGTAGTCAACTCAGTTAAGAACCTCATTCTTGTGGCAGAGCAAGCTTCAATAGCAATGTAGTATGCAGTTCTGGTTGCTTCAAAACAGAATATGTCGATGAGTTTAAATATTTAGTTATTATACTAGATAAAAAAATTAATTGCAAGGCAGATGTGGCTTCTATTCGTATTTAAGCAAGTATTTAATGTCGGCGATTTGAAAATTCTATCTTTTGAAGATACGCCGCTAAAGAGAGCTACTCACAATAATATATCATGGCCTAGTTAGTTCAAAGTTTCAATATGGTCTAGCGAGTTGGGGAGGAATATATTTTACTACCCTTGAACCTCTTACGATAGCGCAAAAGCATATAATTATTGCCAATAAAAACAGAAGGGAAAGTAGCTGGCCTCTGTTCTCCAATCTTAGCATTCTGCCAATAAAACATTTAAATGTCTACAAAGTACTTAAGATATTTTTTTTTTAAAACGGCTATAGCCAAAACTTACGAAATTCCCGTTTTAACGGCCTAAGAGTGAATCGTATGCAACTTGTTAACATTCCAGTTTCAAATAAAAAGCAATTTTCTAACTTCTACATGATTACAGCTCCCTCTTTTTTTAATTATTTGCCACTCGAAATTAGGACATTGAGAAACTGTAACTTGTTCTTAAAACTAGTAAAATCATGGCTGTTTACTAAAGATAGTTCAATGATCAAAGCTATGTTACTGAGCATTTTATAATTTATTTTATAATGTCTGTTAAACCAAATTTCAAAAATTGTTTATTTATACCATTTAATATAATTTTTATATAATTTTATATCATATTTATATCATAGATGTTTCATATAACTTTTTCATGATTCATTTTCAATTTCAAAACTGTTTAATTTAATTCTTCAATTTCTATTAATTCAAATTTTCCAAATTGAATCTAGTTGATAAGCATCAATTACTCTCTTCTTTTGTCATTAAGTAGAAAAAAAAAAAACATGGTCTCATTTTATTTATTTCATTTATTCAATTCATGAACCCCCACATCAACCAAAAATATTTCTACTAATTAAATGTATGTATACAAGTCATTCGTCACTAGTCACCAGTCCAAATTAGTATGGTTTTGTCTCTGGTAGATCAATTACAACGAACCTTGGATTTTTACAAATAACTGCATCTTTACTTTTGAAATATCATCTTTGCAACTTGATATCATTTACTCTGACATATTGAAGGCTTTTGAGAAACTGTCTCATGCTATGTTATTACTCAAGCTCACCAAGGTTTTTTTCCATTCAACTTTTCTGTCTTGGTTAAGGTCATACCTATCTAATAGAATTTCACATGTTGTCATTGACAATGTCCAATCGTCTTCATTTTTAGCAACTTCAGGGATACCTCAAGGTAGTATTCTTGGATGCTTACATTTTGTTATTTTTATAAATGATGTTTCTAAATGCTTCAATACTACCTAATATTTACTTTATGCAGACGATCCGAAAGTATTCCATAAAGATAAAAACTAATTAGATGCTTCTCGTCTTTAGTCACATCTCTCTTATGTGTTTTCTTGGTTCAAACTAAACCGATTATCACTGAGTATTGTTGTATGCTTTGTTGTTTCTTTTGACGTGACAAAGTTACGTTTTGCTGCGCAGGTTTCCAAAAAAATTGAAAAAGACATATTTTTCAAAATTCATCGGTGTTGCATTGAATTGTTACTCGCTAAGTATAAGAGCTTAAAAGAATGATACGACCGTAAAGTTTAATTCTTTGACTTCATTATGAAATAAAAATAAATTCGAAACGTCATCGGGATTCTAGTGGGAGCTAGTTAAGCAACACAACTGAAAATTTGTTACATAGACTTATTACTCGCTGAGTATTAGTGCTAGGATTAAAATTATTTTATTGTCAATAAAATTAGACAAAAATTTCTGATATCATGGGGACACAGAGAGAGCCTCAAAAAGATCGACAATGCAACATTCATGCAGTGGCGTTGCATTGAATTTCTACTCGGTGAGTATATAAGCTACGATAAAAATTGAAAAAGCAATATGATAGATTTATACTTAGCCTTACGACAAAAAAAAAAAAAAAAATTCCGACGTCATCAGGTCATGAATATAGCAGCTTATGTAACAGAAATGTAATATCGTTGCATGGAATTATTGCTCACTCAGGCGACGTGCTACGGTAAATTTTGTTTTACAACAGCATAGATGTGTTATTACGCCTCACAACTAAATTAAAAAAAAAATTCTTGTCGTCATGGTTTCAGGGTGGCAACCACATAATACAGTAAAAATGCTACAACCATGAAAAAACGTTGCATGGAATTTTAACTCTGTGACTACTGGCGTAACGGTAAATGTTAAGGAACGAAAATTAAGGTAAGGACTTCGGGCACATGACAAAAATAACAACAAAATTTACGGCGTCATGAGACCCAACAGGGAACGGCCTAATGTGACCCATATGCATTACTTTTGCTGGATTAATTGCATGCAGCAGTGCAAGGAAAAGTTAACGCACCAAGGAAAAGCACAACCAATGGAGAAGTAAATAAAAAAAGCAAAACCAACAACACCAACAACAACAACAACAACAACAACAACAACAACAACAACAACAGCAACAACAACAACAACAACATCAACATCAACATTAACATCAACATCAATATCAACATCAACATCAACATCAACATCAACATCAACATCAACATCAAGATCAACATCAACATCAACATCAACATCAACATCAACATCAACATCAACATCAACATCAACATCAACATCAACATCAACATCAACATCAACATCAACATCAACATCAACATCAACATCAACATCAACATCAACATCAACATCAACATCAACATCAACATCAACATCAACATCAACATCAACATCAACATCAACATCAACATCCACATCAAAATCAACATCAACATCAACATCAACATCAACATCAACATCAACATCAACATCAACATCAACATCAACATCAACATCAACATCAACATCAACATCAACATCAACATCAACATCAACATCAACATCAACATCAACATCAACATCAACATCAACATCAACATCAACATCAACATCAACATCAACATCAACATCAACATCAACATCAACATCAACATCAACATCAACATCAACATCAACATCAACATCAACATCAACATCAACATCAACATCAACATCAACATCAACAACAACATCAACATCAACATCAACATCAACATCAACATCAACATCAACATCAACATCAACATCAACATCAACACCAACATCAACATCAACATCAACATCAACATCAACATCAACATCAACATCAACATCAACATCAACATCAACACCAACATCAACATCAACATCAACATCAACATCAACAACAACATCAACATCAACATCAACATCAACATCAATATCAACATCAACATCAATATCAACATCAACATCAACATCAACACCAACATCAACATCAACATCAACATCAACATCAACATCAACATCAACATCAACATCAACATCAACATCAACATCAACATCAACATCAACATCAACATCAACATCAACATCAACATCAACACCAACACCAACATCAACATCAAAATCAAAATCAAAATCGAAATCAAAATCAGCATCAACATCAAAATCAGCATCAGCATCAACATCAAAATCATTATCAACAACAACAACAACAACAACAACAACAACAACAAGAAACACCGTCACGTCAAAATCAACATCAACAACAACAACAACAAGAAACACCGTCACGTCAAAATCTACGGGTGTGTCCACGACACAGCCAACTCTTTTTTTACCATTAGCAAAATTTTTTTGTTTTTGCTTCAGCTTTTGCTTTTGCTTTTGATTTTGCTTTTGCTTTTGCTTTTGCTTTTGCTTTTGCTTTTGCTTTTGCTTTTGCTTTTGCTTTTGCTTTTGCTTTTGCTTTTGCTTTTGCTTTTGCTTTTGCTTTTGCTTTTGCTTTTGCTTTTGTCTTTTGCTTTTGCTTTTGCTTTTGCTTTTGCTTTTGCTTTTGCTTTTGCTTTTGCTTTTGCTTTTGCTTTTGCTTTTGCTTTTCCTCTTGCTTTTACTTTTGCTTTTGCTTTTGCTTTTGCTTTTGCTTTTGCTTTTGCTTTTGCTTTTGCTTTTGCTTTTGGTTTTGCTTTTGCTTTTGCTTTTGCTTTTGCTTTTGCTTTTGCTTTTGCTTTTGCTTTTGCTTTTGCTTTTGCTTTTGCTTTTGCTTTTGCTTTTGCTTTTGTCTTTTGCTTTTGTTTTTGCTTTTGGTTTTGCTTTTGCTTTTGGTTTTGCTTTTGGTTTTGCTTTTGCTTTTGCTTTTGCTTTTGCTTTTGTTTTTGCTTTTGGTTTTGCTTGTGCTTTTGCTTTTGCTTTTGCTTTTTCTTTTGCTTTTGCTTTTGCTTTTGCTTTTGGTTTTGCTTTTGGTTTTGCTTTTGCTTTTGCTTTTGCTTTTGCTTTTGCTTTTGCTTTTGCTTTTGTTTTTGCTTTTGGTTTTGCTTGTGCTTTTGCTTTTGCTTTTGCTTTTTCTTTTGCTTTTGCTTTTGCTTTTGCTTTTGCTTTTGCTTTTGCTTTTGCTTTTGCTTTTGCTTTTGCTTTTGGTTTTGCTTTTGCTTTTGCTTTTGCTTTTGCTTTTGCTTTTGCTTTTGCTTTTGCTTTTGCTTTTGCTTTTGCTTTTGCTTTTGCTTTTGCTTTTGCTTTTGCTTTTGCTTTTGCTTTTGCTTTTGCTTTTGCTTTTGCTTTTGCTTTTGTTTTTGCATTTGCTTTTGCTTTTGTTTTTGCATTTGCATTTGCTTTTGCAAAAATATTGTATTTGTGAGTATTCTTCTGCCACTCCACAGTTAATGGGTTAGCAGGATGTGATTATCTAATGATATTACATATAAATATTTTTCAAACATATTTAAGCTCTCAGACATAGCGTTTCGTGAACAGGCAATTCATTTAGATAAACTGGCCACGATCCTTTGGTTTTGTTATGATGCAAACTGGATTCAAAACTTGCATGTATCGTCATCATATTCTCGCAATGCACTTGCCTAAGTCTTTTGCTAACTTTACTCAAATGCTTGCCACATTTTAAAGCATCAAACACACACTCAAACACATACATACACAGCAGCCCATATCTCTAACATCCCCTACTCAAAGCCCAACTAAATCCCTTGTTTATCCTTTACGCTTGAGTGCAACTGCAAAATATTCCCTGCCATAGGAATAGGCTCAACATGAAACTTTCAAAGAAAACAAAACCTAAAAAAACCGAAGAATAGAAAAAAATCGAAACAATGCAAATACAAATAGCAAAAACAAATAGATAAAAAACGGTTAAAAATAAATGTAGAAAAACAAAGGAAAAAAAAAAACAACGGAAAATGAAAATATTTGATCCCACATCACATCACATTGAAATGCATTTTAGAGGAACACTTAACGAAACTTGCCTCAACTGGCTTCAATCTAGGTATGAGCACATATGTGTGTGTGTGTGTGTGTTTGTATATAGTGCCTATTTAGGTATGTGTTTGCATTCTATGCCCGAAAATTTTGCGCTGGCCAAGTGCCAAGTTTTGCAATGGCAACAGCTAGAACCGGAAGTCAGTCCGCTGCTTGGACGGACGTGTTTTTGCAAATGTCTGTCGTGGCGGCTGTTGGTGGCTGTGGCTGACTGACTGAGTGATTTCGTGTGCAAGCCAGGGTTTTAGGCTTTAGCGAATATACTAAACTAGCTCAGTCGCTGCAGCTGGGAAGGCAGACAGCTACCAAGCGTGAAGCCTACTCGCAGAGCAGTGCACGTTGCATGCTTGACAAAATTTATCGAAATGACTCGAATGCGAATTTATTGTATGTTGCCACCACTATGTGTGGGAGTGTCTTACTCCGTGTCGCTGGTGTTGTTGTAGCAAAGACAGACTTGCTTATGGGCTGCTTATGGCATTTGGCTAAAATGCTGAGCAGCACGATTGTAGTATCTCTTGGGCATACGTGTGTATTTTCGCGGCTAAGTCAAGATGCTTAAGCGTTGCTTTTATACTTACAAACAGCTAAATTAAGCAAACAACAACAATTTTCAGCAAAGCCGCAATATACCGTAATTACACTTTAAAAAAAAAGCCACTTCAAACAATCTCTTGTTGCTCTCAGCTTAACTCATTTTTAATTAAAAAACAACACTCTGTGATGAACATCCTCATTGAGCAATTTGCATTCATTGTGCGATTCGATGCGATAAGTTCGTTATTTTGCAATATCCTGCTCTTAACGTTATCCTGCTAGCAGAAGCAGCAGCACCTGTTAACAATTTTTAATTTATTAACAAGTGGCGCCATCATTGCAAGCATATAATAAAAATTAATAATTTCAATTGCCAGACGTTTATGGCTATCGGCTGGCAGTGTGCTGGCTGCCGCAGGATTAAAAGGATATCGAATTGAACTGTTAATTAAAATTCAAAAACTGAGAGGAATGCTCTACACACATATACATACATAAAAACATATAATAAAGGATCGGCGTATGAAGGGTGACTCGCTTTGTTAGGCACGCTGTGCAAAACAAAACAAAAAAAAATTCAAAATAAAGTGTTTAAATTGAAGTGCAGTGGGGCGTATGTGCAACATGATGTATATGCAAATTCAAAATAAATGCACTTGATGCAGCAGTGCATATGAGTATCATTAAATTCTGCTTCAAGTGTGGGTTTTTAGTCCTTGATAGTTTACTTGAACATTAATGGAATGTTATCAATTTGACGAAAATATTGAAAAATTTAATTTCAATCAATTAAGGAAATGTAACGTCAATATTTTGACGTGACAATGCTACGTCTTACCGTCTTCTTTAAAAACTATGCAAAGGCATTGCATCCAAATATTTCTCGCAATAAAAGTTCTAATACGTCAGTAAAAGCCGGTTCTTGGTTTTCATGACAAAAATAAACAAAAAATTTAATAACGTCTTGAAGCCACTCAAATCCCTTAATATTGAAAATGTAACGAAAATGCAACAGCGTTGCTTGAAAATATTACTCGGTTAGTTTATTTACGTCTTAATCTATCAAAATCGAAAATGCAACGTAATCGCTACAAAGTTGCATAAAAATATTACTCGGTGTGTATAATGACATCTTGAGGCCGCTTAGATCCCTAAAGATTGAAAATGTAACGAAATCGCAACGACGTTGCATTATAATATTACTCGGTGAGTTTATTGACGTCTTGAGGTCGCTTAGATCCACCAAAATCGAAAATGTAACGAAAATGTAACAAGAATGTGCAACGAAAATGCACCGAAATCGCAACGACGTTGCATGAAAATTTTACTCGATGAGTTCATTGACGTCTTGAGGTCACTTAGATAAACGAAGAACGAAAATGTAACGAAAATGTCTCAAGAATGTAACGGCGTTGTATGAAAATATTACTCGGGGTGAGTTTAATGACGTCTCGAGACCGCCCAAATCCACAAAGATCGAATATATATCGAAAATACAACGACGTTGCTTGGAAATATTACTCTGTGAGTTTAAGTTTAATGACGTCTTGAGGCCGCTCAAATCCATAAAGATCGACAATGTTACGAAATCACAACAACGTTGCATGAAAATATTGCCTGGTAATTTTTATAATATCTCGAAGCCGCTCAAATCCACAAAGATTGAAAATGTAACGGCATTGTTTGAAAATATTACTCGGTTAGTTGAATGAAGTCTCGAGGCCCCTTAAATCCACAGAGATCGAAAATGTTTCGAAAATGCAACCGGCGTTGCATGGAAATATATTAAAATGATTATTAAAAATAATAAGTTCATCATAAATACATTTTTGCTGCCTAAAATTAGGTCACGCTCATGGTAGATGCTACGGTAAATTTCGTTCTTTGCATATCGGAAATAAAAACAAAATAATGACCTCATGAGATCGCGTGGGTAGCCGTTAAATGCATCGAAATACAAGGTAAAAACTCAAAAAGGAAACAGTAATATAAGGATACAATAGCCATAGTGCTTTCTTAAGACTCATGTCAAACACAATTAACGACAGCTGTTAAATGCATCGAAATGCAACGTAAATGCAACGGCGTTGCATAGAATTATTACTTAGTGATTAAATGGAAAACAGTCAATTTAATAGTTATGGTAAACTAGTCAAGGTCCTTTCTTTAGCCTCAAGTCAGACACAATTAATGAATTGAATGTCATCAAGCCTCGGAGATAAACGCTTTATGTAGCATAAATGCACCATCGTTGCATAGAATTATTGAATGGAGCTTGGACAAATAGAAAAATACTAGCAAATGTTGATTCTTAAGCAAAAAAATAAGGATACTTATCCTTATCCTAGGGATAGGGATAAGGATAAGGATAAGGATAAGGATAAGGATAAGGATAAGGATAAGGATAAGGATAAGGATAAGGATAAGGATAAGGATAAGGATAAGGATAAGGATAAGGATAAGGATAAGGATAAGGATAAGGATAAGGATAAGGATAAGGATAAGGATAAGGATAAGGATAAGGATAAGGATAAGGATGAGGATAAGGATAAGGATAAGGATAAGGATAAGGATAAGGATAAGGATAAGGATAAGGATAAGGATAAGGATAAGGATAAGGATAAGGAAAAGGATAAGGAAAACGATAAGGATAAGGATAAGGATAATGATAAGAGTAAGGATAAGGATAAGGATAAGGATAAGGATAAGAATAAGAATAAGGATAAGGATAAGGATAAGGATAAGGATAAGGATAAGGATAAGGATAAGGATAAGGATAAGGATAAGGATAAGGATAAGGATAAGGATAAGGATAAGGATAAGGATAAGGATAAGGATAAGGATAAGGATAAGGATAAGGATAAGGATAAGGATAAGGATAAGGATAAAGATAAGGATAAGGATAAGGATAAGGATAAGGATAAGGATAAGGATAAGGATAAGGATAAGGATAAGGATAAGGATAAGGATAAGGATAAGGATAAGGATAAGGATAAGGATTAGGATAAAGATAAGGATAAGGATAAGGATAAAGATTAGGATAAGGATAAGGACTAGGATAAGGATAAGGATAAAGATAAGGATAAGGATTAGGATAAAGATAAGGATAAGGATAAGGATTAGGATAAGGAAAAGGATAAGGACTAGGATAAGGATAAAGATATGGATAAGGATAAGGATAAGGATAAGGATAAGGATAAGGATAAGGATAAGGATAAGGATAAGGATAAGGATAAGGATAAGGATAAGGATAAGGATAAGGATAAGGATAAGGATAAGGATAAGGATAAGGATAAGGATAAGGATAAGGATAAGGATAAGGATAAGGATAAGGATAAGGATAAGGATAAGGATAAGGATAAGGATAAGGATAAGGATAACGATAACGATAAGGATAAGGATAAGGATACGGATAAGGATAAGGATAAGGATAAGGATAAGGATAAGGACAATGACAAGGACAAGGACAAGGACAAGGACAAGGACAAGGACAAGGACAAGGACAAGGACAAGGACAAGTACAAAGACAAGGACAAGGACAAGGATAAGGATAAGGATAAAGATAAGGATAAAATTAAGAATAAGGATGAGGGAAAGGATTGGTTTTGTTTTTTTGTTTCAGAGCGGAAACTATTTTATGAAAAAAAAGTATCGTTCCTTTGTAAAAAATATATTTTTTAGGCCGAAGCAATATATTATTTTTAGAAATTATTTCACTCTTTAAATGAGATGTACTTCAGAGGAAACTTTAGTTTTTTTTTTTTTAATAAAATATTTTTGAAATATATGATTTTTCTCAGATTTGAACGGGTTTCTTTTGATTTTGTTATGTTACGGATTCAACCCTTGGCTTTGAGCCTGTAAAAACTGATGTCCTCTAATTTCGGATAGAAATT